>CAWUFW010026849.1:0-30452 GCA_963921515.1 Calotriton arnoldi
GTACCGTAGCCAGAGCCAGGCCTGCCGCCTGCTGCCAAGGGTAAGGGGAGGTAGCGCTGTACAAAGAAAACAAGGGGGGCCACCTCGGAGAACAGGGCCCGGGGCTGCACCCCTTCCGGGCGCTGTCTTCCGCAAGGAAGGCGGCTCCTGGTCACACTAGCCTTGGCCTTCCCCTTCTTACTAGCCTTAGCCATGGTTCTGGGGGGCGGGGGCGGTAAAGAAAATGTAGAAGTAAAAAATAAAGTCAGGAGAAGAAGTAGGAAAGTAAAAAAAATAAAAAGCAAGTAATAGAAAAACAGTACAAAAACGCAATAAAAGTAGAAATAAAACGCAAAATATACACTTAGGGAGAGAGAGGGATAGATAATAAATAAAAGAGATCAGAAAAACAGTGTAAGAAGTAAAGGATTGAAAAGATTAGAGAGGGATGAAAAACAGGCCCCAGAACCATGCAAAGAGTAGAAAAACAAGATGGCCGGGCCCATTGGCGACCGCGTGGTGAAGTTTGCGCGATATTTCCCCATAAACACGCAATCCGTGTTGCCGAACGCCAGAAACGTCTCTCGAGCATACACGAGCATGGGGAACAAGCAACTCTGCATGCTTGCGGAACTCCGCGTACCGTTGCAGAGTTTTTTTACCGCTTCGCGTAGGTTTAAATAGGCCGGCTACGCGAACTCCGCCCGGGCTTACTAATTTGCCTATCTCTACCATAGGCTATCATTGGAGCGGGCTTATAACATTTTACAAGTGTATCTGACAATTGGGAGCTGATAGAAAATTGGAGTTTAGTGTCTCTGGACTCACAATTTAAAAATACATCTTTTAGTGAAGTTGGTTTTTAAATTGCAGGACTGAAAATGCCACTTTTAGAAAGTTTATAAACTAACAAAATATCTAGTTGCCAAATATTGATTATCTTGGCAAAATAAAAGGACCAATAGTATTATTTCCTTGGCCCTTGTTTTCACTGTTCTTCTGTATTAACTGCAAGATTTCATACCCATCTTCTCACATGTCTTTTGGGAAGGGCAACATTTTTTTTGAGATAACAAATCATATGTACACTTCAAAATACATTTAATATTGCAACAAATACAGACACCATAAAAAGACGAAAACAATAAAATGAAAACAATGAAGTTTTCCCATCAAATTAAAAAAACAGGATGTGAATGATCTATCTCAGACCAGTCCTTCATTTAACATATTGACACCTGGCGGAATATTACGTTTCTGTTTCTCTACACACTATATTCTGCCTCTGTAGGCTACCGGGGCCGCTGCCTCAAAAATGCTATTAGGGGTAGAATGGATGTTTTGATAATCTCTCCCAAGTGTTGTTAATTTGATTGTGGGTATTCTTCCCCCGGCAGCATAGGTCAATGCGTTTCAAGCCCTCAACGATTGCGGGGTTCTCCTCAGGAACAGGAATTGGTCGATTTCTGTGAAAGGTAATGCAGGACAGTGTGTTAATATTCTAAACTGTTGCCTCTCAATTAGCTCCACACTAAGTATCATGGTAAACAAATATTTCCTCCATTTTTCTTTGCGCTGAGTCAATATAATATTGACAGTTTCTTTTTCAAATGGAATTGTGATCAGTTCACTGATATGTGTATCTATGTCCTGCAATTCATTGAAAGTTGTGTGCCTGTGGAAGGGATAATGCATAAACGCATCGGTGGGTCTGATTTCGTAATGTAAGTATGAACATATAATTAACTGGTTGTAGTTACACTTGAGGAGAAAAATGCACATGACGGTTTTTAACAATGCCGTGATAAACACATTGGTTGGTCTGATTTCGTTTTGTGAGTATGAACATATAATTAACTGGTCATGGTTACACTCGAGGAGAAAAATGCACATGACCGTTTTTAACAACGACGTGAAACAACTTGCCTAAACAGTCCGAGCAATCTCTTCGTCTTGATCAAAAAGCGGTCAGTTTCTTTCCGACGCGCCTGCAAGTTAAAGAAACAATGTTGCAAAACGGAACTTCAGCTTCAAACTCACAGGCTGGTTTTACGTTTCCGTGAAAAAGCGTTACATCGTATCGTAGCGGTGTCTTTGTGTGATCTTGCCTGCAGCATGAATGTTGATCGTTCATCTTGGGAAAGCGCAATTCAGTGTTCCGGCCTCCATCTTAGAGTTGTTCAGTTGCTGAGTGCTTCACGTGAACAAATCGGTTAAGGTTGATGAACCAAACGCCGATATTATCAGGTCTGGGCAATGGATTGTGGAAAAACCGAACTTGCCTAGATGCATGCTGGACCTCGTAGTTCATTATGTACAGCCATATTATTGGGTCTGATGCCGTATAGCTTCTCATTTGGTGAAATGAAACACTTATCTTCTACTGAATCTGCCCATGTTTCCTACATTCCATACAGGGCAAACTTGACAGTTTAGGATTCTTATAATCTGTTGATTTCGGTCATTTTGTTTAAACCCAGTGTTGTTGTGTTGAACTTCATGATCAAGTAAGCTTCTTTTCTGGTCAGTAAAATTTGAGGATCCCCACCTCTGGGATTTGGTTTTATAACACTGAGAACTGTCCATTTAAAGTCTCTTTCATTATGACCCATCTCCATAAAGTGATTAACCATGGATGCCGCTGTAATTTTGTTTTTCAGCCTGGAACGGTGTTGCACCACCCTTTGTTTGACCTCCTGGTTTATTTTCCCTATGTACATTTTTGGACAGGGGAAGATTACTGCATAGACCACATTCCTTGTTTTACAATTCAAGAACTCGTTGTGCCTCCATTGTACTTTGCCCTCCGTATCAATGGAGCCTTCAATCGTGGAACCACAGGCTATACAATTGCGATATTTGTGATGGTCTTGCACAGGTTTCATGTTTATGAGGGAACGTAAGTTATCCGTTCTTCTTATTTGAGTATTGCTAGCTCTGATTATTTGTTGTCCGATGCTGCAATTCTTCTTCAATGCAAATGAAGGTAAATCAAAGCCTTGTTCTAGTCCTTCGATAAGGTGCCAATTGTTGCGTATAATCTTCTTGAAAGCATTAGTGTGGGGACCGTAGGTTGACACACACCAAGCATTCCATCGGTGTTCTGGACTTTTTGGTTAGTAGGTGTTCTCTCGGTGTGTACCACGTTCTTTTCATCTAATGTTTCAACAATTTGTGTGGATAACCTCTCTCTTTTAACTTGTCCATCAATGTGTGGACATGTAGCTTGTGATCTTCCTTGCGTGTGCAGTTGCGCCTTATTCGCAAGAACTAGCCATACTGCAAATTAACCTTAAGGTTCCTTGGGTGGAAACTCTTGTAGTGCAATGCATTATTTTTGTCAGTAGATTTGGTATACAAAGTGGTGATTAATCCAACCTCAGTAGGTCTCACCTCAACATCTAAGAAGGTGAAATTTGATTTGCTGTGTGATAAACTAAATTTGATGTTCGGGCTCTTGTTTTTCAACCAAGTATGGAATTCCATGAGGGTTGTTTCATTCCCATTTCAAATGCACCAAATGTCATCGATGTATCGATACCATTGGGCCATATGAACAATAAATGGATTGTTATTCGAGTTGAATTTATCTTCGTATCTTGCCATGTACAGTACTGCCATTTCTGGGGCAAAGGGACAACCCATCGCTGTCCCCTTGATTTGTAGGAAAAAGTCATCCTCAAACTTGAAAAATTCTTTTTGAGAGCCAGCGTGGCCAAGCGTAGGATAAACTGTGTGTGTACTTGATGTGGTTGTTTCTCTAACTCTAAACTCAATGGCCTCCAAAGCTTCACCTTGAGGGATTTGCGTATAAAGAGAATTTTGTCCAATGTGACCAGTATTTGCTCTGTGGGATCGAAATTATATCATTCGACTTTGTAGATAAAGTCCACCATGTCCCTTAGGTATGAGGGCACCTCTTGTAAGAAAGGTTTAAAAAATGTGCTAACATACTGGGACAGATGCTCCAAAAATGATTCACACCCAGATACTATCGGAATTACAGGGGTTCTTGGGTGTTTTTTCGTGAGATATTCGAATTCTTTAGGTCCTAGAGCGCCTGTTTCTAATCTCTCGTCTAGGACTTTCTTTATGTCATTCTGGATTTCCTTTGTCGGATCATGGGAAATACGTCAATGCCAAGTTGGATTCAAAACATGATTTCTACCTTCCGATAAGTATAAGTCCTTCGATCAAATCACTATGGCACCGCCCTTATCGGCGGGCTTGATGACTATTGATTTATCTTCCTTAAATGATTTGGATGGCTCTTCTTTGCTCCCGGGGTAGACTGTTCTTCATAAACATTTTTTATTTTCAGGTTGACTCAGGGCTGACAGCACCGCCTGCTCGAATGCTACTACCTCTCTGGGAATATTGTGGGTGGGAGGGCAGAAATTTGATTTATTGCGAAGGCCTGAATGTTCTTTTTTTGCTCAATCTTCTCTTCCCTAAAAGAATACCTTTAAGCATATTTTCCTAAACAATTCCATAGCTTCCATCTTGAGTTTGACCGAATCAGAATATAGATTGGGAACAAAGGTTAACCCCAATCCTAAAACCGATTCTTGTTCTTTTGTCAGAATGTTATTTGACAAATTTATTATGGAAGATTTCTCTAGGTTTTGTAATATTGACGCCTTGTTCGCATCTCCCAAGGCTGTAGCTTGTAGCGTTCCCTGTTCTTTTGCTGGCCTCAGGCTAAAAATGCAGTCTTTCTTTGTTGGTCCTTTTTTAGTGTTTTCACTGTGTTACTGTGTGTGTGCATGTGAATACTTTACACATTGCCTCTAGGATAAGCCTGACTGCTCTTGCGAAGCTACCAAGGGCTAAGCATGGGTTATCTTTGGTGTGTAACTTACTTGCCCTGACTAGAGTGATGGGTTATGCCTGGCTTAGGTGCCTACTCTAACCAACCAGAAACCCCATTTCTAACGTTGGTGATTAGTGATGAGGATAGGGCTTGTACATTATATACAGTGATTGGTATACACTACACCCATATTGCAGACTATTGCATCCCAGCATACTGTTGTTTTTCTCTTTCAGTTTTATTTTACTTTTGGGTTTTCACAATAATGTCTCAGTCTGGTGAGCCATCAGCTGTAGCTGCAGATTTGAGGGGAGATTTTAAAAAAAGTCACACAATGCAGCGCAACCCCCCGCCAGGCTGCGCTGCATTGCGTGACAGGGAGGCAGAAGGAGAGCTCCATATCTTCAGAGATGGCTCTCTCCTCCCCTTTCCCTTGCACCAGCGCTGATTTCTGCTACTGTGCGCCATGCACACACCTTAGCGCCGCTGCACTAGGGTGTGTGCATGAATGTAGCATAGGTTTTGTACAGGAAGGGTACCCTTCCTGTACAAAATACTATGCTAGGCACGATGCAAAGCTTTTCCCACTTTGCATACGTGCTGCACAGTGCAGCACGCATGAAAATTCGGAAAAGCATGGAGAAATGTAAGCATTTCTCCTGTTAGTGCCTCCTTTGAAGGGGCGGTAACTTTTGGTGCCAAACCTTGTTTACAAATCTTTGTAAATATGGTTTTGCATCAAAAGGCATGGGTGGTTGCATGGGAACGCCCAGATACCACCCATGTAACGCCTACTCGGTGCAAAGTAACGCAAAGCAGTGCTTCGCGCTGCTTTGCGCTACTTACAGGGTACTTTCCAGTGCAAAACAAGTTTTGCGCTGGAAAGAAAATAGGAAAAAAAAATTGTGCTAGTTTGCATCACTTTTGTGGGTCTAAACCAGCGCAAAAGGTATGAAAATCTCCCCCTTGGTGTTTGAGCAGGAGAGGTTGGAGAGCTATATGGTGCCTCAGCTCAAAATGTTCTGCAAGGCACTCAAATTTCCTTTTAAAAGCCTCAGTAAGAAGGAGGAGCTGCAAAAGGTGCTGAGGGCCTGGTTCGCAGCCAGGGAGGCTTCTGAGCTCACAGAGGATGGGAATGATAATGTGGATATGGAAAAACAGAGCCATGGTGATTTTGGGAATCAGGATCTGCCGGGGGGGAGAGCACCCTCCAGGGCCAGCAGCAGTGTGTCCTCTAAAGGTCTATCCCTAGAGGAGCTGGAGGACAGGCGGGAACCTAGGAAGCATAAGCTGAAACTAGAAAAGCTCACAATGGATCATGAAAGGGAGCTCCAATTTGAACTAGCTAAACTCAAAAGCGAGGCAGAAAAGAATACTCTTGTCCATGGAAGAGAAAAAAATGATGCTAGTTCAAGAGCTGAGCATAAAGGAGTTGGATTTCAAGGCCAAATCCCGCACAGATGGTGGCAGGAATTCTAAAGTGCAGTCTGAAGGAAAAGTGCACATACCCAAGAACCTAGGGAAAGAGTATACCAGGGAGGGTGACATACATAATTGGTTTCACAGTTATGAGTCAACTCTCCACATGAAGAGGGTCCCTGAGAGAGATTGGAGGGCAGATTTGTGGAACTACTTCACAGTAGAGTAGAGGGACACATTGTTGGCAGTAGGGAAAGCAAGTGAGCATACCTACCCTGCCATGATGGAGGCCCTAATCACTAGGTATGGTCTTACCCCAGAGAGTTACAGGGACAAGTTTAGGAACAGTACCAATCTTGAATCTTAGACCAGGCTTCAGTGTGTTGATTCTTTTGCACAGCACTGGATGGTTGGGTGAAGGGCAGTAAGGTAATAGATTACCATGGGCTTGTATGGGAGCACTTGATTGACAGTAAGCTTACTGACCGCAGGAAGCTTGCTCAGGAGGCAAATTGCTGGATGAGTACCAGGGTCCACAAGTGGATGTATGTGGGAGACTCAGTCAAAGGTGGGTATGGTCCCCAACAGAAGAAGGGATGAGACCAAAATAATAAGAGTAAGGAGTTCTCAAAAGGGCCCCAAATAAGTTCCCAGGGTAAGGATTCCCAACCCCCTACTGAGAAGAAAGGTTTGTTCCCGCCAGGAAAATCTGGAGAGAAGGGACCCCTGAAGTGTTTTGACTGTAGCCAGGAAGGACACTTTGTAGGGAGTCCCAACTATCCCAAGTAGGCACAGCCACCCAGCAGTGGACAGAAACAGGGGATGGCGAGTGTAGCGCTTGGGGAGGTGTTGGTCCCAATTAGTGGTGGGCAGTTAACTGAAATGACCCTGATCTCCCTGAGTGAGGTGGTCCAGGCAGTGTGTGACCATCAATGAGATTTGGGTGGAGGCTCTGAGAGACACAGAAGCCAGTATGTCAACTGTCCGCTGTCATCTGGTGTCTGAAGAGCAGATAGTCCCTAATGTGGTCCACTAAGTTGTTGCAGTAAACAACAGTGTGAACCAATGTCTGGTGGTTCAGGTTCCCTTTGAGTGGGAAGGGGTTTCAGGTTCCTTGAGGGTAGCTGTGAGTCCATCCATGCCTGCTGATTGTCTGCTGGGCAACGACCTGGAGCATACCGCCTGGAAGGAGGTGGGGCTCAGGTCGCACTTGGAGAAGTTAGAATTTCCAGAATGGGTGTGTCTGACCACAAGGTCCATGGCAGCCAAAGAGGGTGGTCAGAAGGACCTGGAGCCTGAAATAGTGGCTCTAGGAGGAAAAGGGGCAAGGGGAGCTCTTGAAATTCCCACGGTTTGGTAGGAGGCTGGACCCGAGGGTGATGCCCTGGAACCTAAAGGGGAAGATGTGGTTAAACTGGGGGACCTGCCCCAGCTGACCTATTGGCAGCAGGAAGGAGGCCCCATCAGGGATGATTTCTGCACAGTGCAGAAGGAGTGCCCCATTCTTGTGGGTCGTGGGAAACAGGCCGAGGACCAGGCAGCTGGTATCTAAGCTTAGGCTTAAAACTCCGTTCGGTTAGTGTAGTTTGTGGAATTCGGCAAGAACAGGGAGTTACTGTTAAACTCCGCACTCCGCAACGAAGTGGAGTTTTTTTTTGGCTAGCATGCTCAAAATGTCCTTTTGCAAGCGTGGGAGCGACTTGCTGGGTGCTTGCGATCGCCCACAAGATTTTCAGGGCCGTTCGCAGGTGCCACAAGATTTGCTAGCTGGCCACATGCTCCCACGAGATCTTGCGGCCGCCAACACCTCTTTCGGGCACCTGAGCGACTTTCGGCAGATGCTTTCTGCCGTAAGCGATCCCAAACAAGTAGGATCTACTGCGGCTGCAATTTGTGGAAGATTCTCTCCACAAGAAGCATCAAAATCTTTGAATTGACATTTGGCATTGGTTTTTGTGTGCGAGGAGTCTTTTTTTTAAACTTTTTTTCCAACTGGAAGGAAGTGCCCTAGAGTCTCCAACTTCCTGTTCCTTTCTAGCAGGCTCATCCCAGTGCTTTTTCCATCTTCTGGTCACTTTTCATTTGGATTTGGAGCTGGATCACTCATTGTGTCTTCTGCATATCTCATTGGATTTAAGGACTTTGAATTTGAGATTTCACAAATAAGTTGAAAAACTGGTGTTTGTTTGATTGGGGCCATGCACCTGGATTTATTTGTACTTTTAATGTACTGTGGTGGGTGGCCTGTTGTTTCAGTAGGGGCCCAGTGATTTTGTTGCATTTCATTTTTCTTCTTTTGTAAAGGAAAAATGTTACACAGTTTACTTAAAATGTGTCCTTGGTTTTTTAATACATTTGCAATATTGATTTAATTCGCTTTGTGGGCTAGTCTGCCAATTGGCCTTCCAGCCGGTAGGCCCAGTGCTATTAATGGATACATGTTTCTGTGGTGCTGTTGAATTTGAAACATCATTTAGGCCATGGATAGATTTGGATTGAAATACAAAAAGTGATTTTCTTTGTGGTATTTCACTTTTTTCCCCCTGCAAACAGTGTATAGGTGGGGCAATGCTTTCGAAGGATGTGTGTTGTTGTAAACTTTTTTTTTAGCCCTGTTAATTTTATTTTTGGCATTGCTGAATTAATGCTGTGTTCTCTGTTTTACCATGTCTGCTTTGTCTAGCCAGTGTGTGTGTGTTTGCAATAGGCCACCATTTGCCTTTGTTCTACATGCAATGTGGCCACTGGCAAGGGGCCATTTTGTATAATCAGTGGACTGTAGTGTCTATAGGCCTGCATGTGCTCTTTGTTTTACAGGCCTCCTGCCTCTTGTTGTGAGTGACCATGTGGCTGGCGACCATTTTGTGTATCCAGCCAGTGTATTTTTGCCAAAGGCCTGCATGTCTTCTTTGTTGTGGCCATGCCTTCCTGCTAGTTGTTGTTGTGAGCATGTGGCTGGCGACCATTTTGTGTAGGCAGCCAGTGTGCTCTTGCCATAGGCCCGCCTGCGTTCTTTTCTTTCTAGGCCTCCTGCTTCTTGTTGTGACCATGTGGCTGGCGGCCATTTTGTGTATCCAGCCAGTGTGCTTTTGCCATAGGCCAGCATGTCTTCTTTCTTGTGGCCATGCCTTCTTGCCGGTTGTTGTTGTTGTGAACATGTAGCTGGCAGCCATTTTGTGTAGGCACCCAATGTGCTTTTGCCATACATTGTGGCTGGCAGCCATTTTGTGTAGCCAGTCAGTGTGCATTTGCCATATCCTTGCATTTGTTCTTTATTTGTGGCCATGCCTCCTTGTTGGTTGTTGTTGTTGTTATGCATGTAATTTTCCCTATTTGTACAGGAAAAATGTTGCACAGTTTAGTACATTTTCTCCATGTTTCCTAACACATGTGCAATATTCTTTTAGTTTAATTCACTATGTGGCCTAGTCTGCCAATGGGCCTTCCAGCCAGTAGGCCCAGTACTAGTCATCGGTGCATGAAACAACTGTTTCTGTGTTGTCTGTTGGAAAAAACAGCTTTTTTAGGCCACTGATGGATTTGGATTGAAATACAAAATGTGTTTTTTCTGTGGTATTTCACATTTCTTTTCATGCACACAGTGTAGGTAATGCCTTTGGAGGATGTGTGTTGTTGTAAACACTTTTAGCCTTGTTAATTTTCATTTTTGGCATTGCTGAATTAATTTTATTTTCTCTGTTTTACAATGCCTCCTTTGTCAGGCCAGTATGTGTGTGTGCTTGCCATAGGCTACCATTTGCCTTTGTTCCACATGTCATGTGGCCAGGGTCCATTTTGTCCACAGTCAGTGTCCATGGGCCTGCATGTATTCTTTGCTTTCCAGGCCTCGCTCTTCGGCCTCTTGTTGTTGTGACCATGTGACTGGTGGCCATTTTGTGTTACTACTAGCCAGCCAGTGTGTTTCCCCATAGGCCTGCATGTGTTCTCTTGTGACCATGTGGTCGGTGGCCATTTTGTGTAGGCAGCTAGTCTGCTTTCCCTATAGGCCTGCTTGTCTTCTCGTTGTTCCCAATGCCTTCCTGCTCAGTGTTGTTGTTGATGACAATGTGGCACTGACTGGCAGCATTTTTTGCGTCCAGGCAGTGTGGCCCTTTGCCTTAGGCTGCATGGATGGTTGAGCAATGAGATAGCAGTTTAATAACTTATTATCATATCTTTGCGGATAACTTCACTTTTGTTTACATTTTTTTAATTTACATTTTTTCTATTTTTCATTAATTGGTCAATTCTATTTTTTTTTTTTCAAATTGTGTTTACTTTAAAAAAAAATTGGTTCATACTATTTTCCACTACATCTGGCATCAACCAACCCCATGTCTGCAATAGGTGCATTCATATCTGCATTCATTGTCTAGTGATTATTCCTTCCATTATCATTTGTCAGCTGCACCTCCCTGAGAGCAACATGATATATCAAATGTGAGTGACGTCACATGACGCACATAAAGCAAACAGTTTCATCTGTATCTTGTTGTAGTTTTTGCTCTCTCTTATTCTTCCTGAGTGTACAGTCAGTCACCATGAATGTTTATGTTGGTGTGGTTTTCCGTTCCACGAATACACTGTATTGTTAATTATCTTTAATATGGAGTAACCAGTGACCACACTAAATGGTATTATGTTTATTTGTACTACTAATTGAACTGCAACAATGCCATGTTTCACTGATGTCCTTCTTGCTTCTTTTCTTTTAGGTGCACAAAATACAACATGACCCACAGTGCTGCTGGAAAAAAGATCTGTGCATGGCGTGACGAGTGAGTGACCCACACATCATAGACATCTCTTCAACTTGTGAAGTCAAATGCCACTGCCCACTGCTAACTGACAGCTTCAAGATGGCCCCAAAGAAAGGTGCTACCAAGAAAGTGGTCAATGAGAAGAAGAAGGAGCTTACCACTACCACCACTGGTATGTCGCCTCAGATCTTTTTTGCAGAAAAAAAACAGTCTGCCACACCGGCCTCTGGGGAGCAAGCTGGGAGCAGCACTCCTAAATCAGTGGACCCACCCCAATCTAGGCCCAAGCCCATGTCTGTCACAGAGAAAGCCAGTCTAATCATGGCTACGCCGACGAGCAGTGATGTTGAAATTGACTTATGTCTATCACAAAGTAGTACCCAATCATTGCAAGAAACTCAGAGAGGTGGAGAACAACAGCAACAACAGCCACAACCGCCAATAGTAGTTCCTCCCTAATTAAGAGCAGTTCAAGAGATTGAGCTTCACTCTGAGGAAGTAGAGCAATTTTCTCTTTCAGAAGATCCATTGTCTTCCAGATCTCCAGCTAGAAAATGGAGGGTTAGTGGTGCATCATTTTCTTCTTCAAGCCCCCCCTTCTCATGATCTAGACACCACTTGGATCCCACCTCAGTTTGAGAGTGAGACACACCACGAGGCTAGGGAAAAGAAAAGTTCCAGAAAGCCTTAGAGTTATGGCGGCAGATGTAGAAGAGGAGGATGACAAACAGCCTATCATCATGGATGTTAGCCCAGCCCTAGTGGAGACCGACGTTACCCCATCCCAACTTCCCAGGGGGGATATGGCAGTGGCACCACAGATTCAACCACCACCAGCTGCCATATTTGCAAAGTCCTGGCTGTGACCTACACCCACAACCACCTCAGTAGATATAGGTACTGCAGAGAGTCAAATGTCAAAACTCCCACATACCACCAGTTCATCTGACATTAGCAGTGGCACCAACATCAGAAAGTTGAGCTCCCTAGTTTGGGGCTTCTTTTTGGTTAGCCAGAAGGAGGTGAACATCTCCATATGCTCCCTTTGGGGATCAAGTGTTAGTCGGAGTAAGCTTGGTACAAACTATGGTACCAGGGGCCAGACAACCAATTTGAGAAAGCACCATACGATCCGTTGGGAGGCGCACCTTAGTGGCCAAAAAAACTGCAAGGTATGCTGATGAAGGGGGGAAAGCCAGCTCAGCATGGAATCCGAATCTGATCCAATCACTCAGGTCGAGACAACAAGGCAACAGAGGACAGTGACTGCCCCACTGAAAAGCAGATTGAGCCTACCACCGCCTGATCTCAAGAAGTCACCTGCATCAGTGGCATCAGAAAAGAAAGAAATTCAGGCTACTATTCCTGCCATGTTTAGGCTGGAGGGGCAGTATGAACGCAACCACCCAACGGCATGCTTGTACAACGCGAAGCTGGCTGAAATGTTAGCACTGGATGTAGGAAGGTGGAATCTGACTATATGGTTGCCCCCACTTTTTTTATGGTGTTTTGCTGGTTTATGACTTAGTTGGACTGGGATCATGCTATTCAGGGCCCCAGTCTATCTGCTTTCTCTGTAAAATGGATTCCATGTGCCTTAGGCACATCTCTGATTGGGATCTGGAGTGCCCTTATAAGTCCCTAGTATATGGTATACTATGTACCAAGGGCATAGGTACCTCAGAGGCCTGCCAGGGCTGCAGCATGTATTATGCCACCCCTGGAAGGCCATCCAAACTGACACCACAGGTCTGCTACTGCAGCCTGGGTAGGTGGTGCATGCACCCCTTACTGTGATATAGGTTACCTATATCACGAAATACATCACACCTAGAAACCTATAAGTCACTCCTAAGGCAGGCCTTATCAATCCTAAAGGCAGAGTGCATGGTTCCTATGTGAGAGGGTGCCCCTGCATGAGCAGGGCCCCTCTGCAGCGTTCGGAGACCATCTCTGATGCTGTTTGTAGTGCAGCCTGACCATATACTCTTAAGCGCATTATATCCTCGCGGTAAAATGCTAACTTTGGAATGGCTGCACCTAAACATGTCGTGTTTGGTGTCAAACATCTTGGAATGCTACCCCCGCCACCAGGATTGGCGGGGGGTAGTATTCCAAGATGTTTGACACCAAACACGACATGTTTAGGTGCAGCCATTCCAAAGTTAGCATTTTACCGCGAGGATATAATGCGCTTAAGAGTATATGGTCAGGCTGCACTACAAACAGCATCAGAGATGGTCTCCGAACGCTGCAGAGGGGCCCTGCTCATGCAGGGGCACCCTCTCACATAGGAACCATGCACTCTGCCTTTAGGATTGATAAGGCCTGCCTTAGGAGTGACTTATAGGTTTCTAGGTGTGTATGTATTTCGTGATATAGGTAACCTATATCACAGTAAGGAGTGCATGCACCACCTTACCCAGGCTGCAGTAGCAGACCTGTGGTGTCAGTTTGGATGGCCTTCCAGGGGTGGCATAATACATGCTGCAGCCCTGGCAGGCCTCTGAGGTACCTATGCCCTTGGTACATAGTATACCATATACTAGGGACTTATAAGGGCACTCCAGATCCCAATCAGAGATGTGCCTAAGGCACATGGAATCCATTTTACAGAGAAAGCAGATAGACTGGGGCCCTGAATAGCATGATCCCAGTCCAACTAAGTCATAAACCAGCAAAACACCATAAAAAGTGGGGGCAACCATATAGTCAGATTCCACCTTCCTACATAACCCCCCAAACGAAAGGAGATAAGGCTAACCTTGGCCAGTTGAGCCTATATTGACTAAGTGGCCATATAAGGAAGCACCTGCACTAGCATGGTTGCCCCTATGTTATGGTCCACTAAGCAATCCCTCACCCTAAGGGTATGAGAGGGTCTCCACCATGGGGAATCACTACCTCTGGTGTGCTTAGGTAAAGTACAAGGCTGGTGAGGTGTCTGAGTAGGGAAGTGAGGCCCTAGGAATGTTGGCCTCAGTTTCCTCAGATCACTGGTCACCATGTATGCCTGTCTTTCCATGACTGAGTTGCACTTTGCTCTAAGGGTCAACCTTTGGCTGCCTACAGCTGGGGGTTGGGTCCCTTTGGATGGAACACTGGAGGGACATGGCAGGTTTGGAACCTTCTGGTCCCAGGTTTGCCCTTGCCTACCAGAGTCCTTCTGGGGAGGTCCCTACATAAAGGTATGGGGGATCCCTCAGTGTGTAGAGGAATTTTCACCTGGCTAGGGCTACTAGACTGGCTGCCCCTAATCTGCTGATGGGGGCTTCCTCTGGACAGGGGGCCCGGGGGGTCCACTGACCTCCCTGACCTCTGCAGCCCTGGGCTGACTGAGGCAGGGTAGAGAGGGGCAGGTTACCTGCTCCAGACGGGGTACCACCTTGGAAGGGTCCTCTGCCATCAGGGGTGTGGCCAGGCCAGGCCTGACTACCTCTGTGGCAGTTCCTTCACTAGGGGTAGGGTCAGTTCCCTGAGGAGGCTGACCCTTACCTACTGTCTGGGGGAAGAAGACTTTTCTTCAACCCTTGTGCTCTCTTTTGGGGAGAGTGGGCCATTCTTTCAGGCTCCATCTCTCCAAATTCTTGGGCTGGGGCTGTGGCCATCACAGCCCCACTAACCTTTACAGGGACGCCCAACATCCTAAGATGGGTTTGGTGTTCCACTTCAGCCCAGGCTGAAATTTCCAGATCATTGCCCATCAGGCAATCTACAGGTAGGGTTGGGGACACTGCCACTCTTTTTGGGCCTGTGACCCCCTCCCAGCTGAGATTGACTATGGCCATGGGGTGATCTGTTCTGACACCATCAATGTTGGTCACCTGGTATTTAAACTCAGGTAAAAGCTGGTGAGGGGGACTAGTTTCCCTGCCACCATGGTGACACTAGCCCCTGTGTCCCTAAATGCCACAGCTTTCTGACCATTAATTATTGGCTCCAATCTGTACCTGCCCAATGCTATGGGACCCATGGTAAAGGTGGCAAATCCTATACCACCATCAGAGTCAGAGGAGTCTGTTGAGGGGTCCCTGTCTAAACTAGGGCCCACCTCTGTTCCTCTTGCAAAAGCACCTAACTTTTTGGGTGCACTACTCCCAACTGGAGGATTACTACTGGTAGTACCAGGAGGGGTGGTAGTAGTTGTGGGAGGAACATTTTCTTTATTGCCAATCCTGGGGCAACTGGGATCAGTTTTCCAGTGCCCAGGCCTTTTACAGACATGGCAATAGGGTTTCTTTTCAGGAGAGGAAGGAGTTTGGGACCCACCCCAGAAGAGGAATTTTGGGGCCCTGTAGGGGACTTATCCTTAGATTTATCCCCACCTTTCTCTTGGGACTTAGTAGAATCTTTCTTCTGGTCACCACCCTGATTTCTAGTTTTTACTCTGGTTCTGACCCATTTGTCTGCCTTTTTTCCCAATTCTTGGGGAGAGGTCAGATCAGAGTCCACCAGATACTGGTGCAAAAGCTGGTTTTGACAATTATTAAGGATCTGCTCCCTCATAATCAAATTGTACAATCCTAAAAAGTCCTGTACTTTGTTGCCATGTATCCAACCTTCCAGAGCCTTTGTAGCACAATCTACAAAATCCACCCAGTCTTGAGTCTGAGCTTTTGGGTGTCTCTGAACTTCAACCTATACTGTTCAGTGGTTAGGCCAAACCCATCTATCAGAGCACTCTTCAAGACTGTGTAATTGTCAGCATCCTCTTCTCTTACAGTGAGGAGCTTGTCTCTACCTTTGTCTGCAAAGGAGAGCCACAAGATTGCTGCCCACTGCCTCTGGGGGACCTTCTGAACTTTACAGGCCCTCTCCAGTGCAGTTATCCATTTGTGGATGTCATCCCCACTCTGGTAGGGAGGGACAATCTTGTTTAGGTTTCTATGGTCATAAGACCTGTCCCTATCTCTAGGGATATTGCTGCCACCATGGGACTCTAGTCCCAACTTTCTTCTCTCTCTAAGGAGATCTAGGGATTCTCTATCTAAAGCTAATTGCTTTTTTCTGAGTTCCAGCTGAGTTTCCTCATACTGGACTAGCCTCTTTCTTCTCTCATGAGAGGATTCTCTCCTATGAGAGGAGACAGAGCTCCCTATTGAGGTGCCAGAGTGGTTAGACTCCTGAGAAGGAGACCTAGACTTTCTGAGCACACTCATAATCCTTCCTGGGGGACAAAGGTGTGGTTCTCTAGATCCTCATCTTCATCTTCCCCAGAAGGGATTGGGTTTTCCAGGTCAGGGTCATTGTCACCCTCCTGGTCAGTTTCAGAGGGGGCTGGGGTAGTAGTACCCCTGGCCCCTTCCTCATCTGCTGGCCCACCCTCTGCTCCTACCCCTTCAGTCTCTGAAGACTTACTAAGATCATAAGCCACCAACAACTCCTGGAGGTGTTGGGTGGTGGGACTTTGGCCTGTCCTTAATTTCCTCACGTTACACAAAGCTCTCAGTTCCAAGAATGGGAGTGTGTCATACTTGGAGGGGGAAGCTCAATGGCTTCCTGCAGGGCATCTCTAGATCCTGCTTTTAAAGACATTACTAGTGTGGTGTGGTGTATGCACTACCTACTCTAGTGGGGCCTACTAAACTCTCTTGAGTTGTAGAAAGGGTTGTGCTATCCCTTAACACACAACTCTAAGTTCAGTAGAACTTACTGATATTCTAAGCTTAAATTATATGTACCTTATGTACCATTAGTGGTTTTCAGTTGATCAATTCAATTGAGATTATCTGGTAAAACAATAGCAAGCTGGAATCCCACACGCTGCACACCAATGTGAGAAGTTGGCCTGGCATATGCTGTCCACTAATTATAGTGGGCACCTTGCACCAGTCCAAATCGACTCTTATGGTAGGTAGGTTAAAGACAACCTTATTGAAAGCTATCCTAGTGGTAGCTGTGGAGAGCAGCCTTCAGGCTAAGTCTTGAAGGAATGTAAAGCAGCTTGTTTTACCAGTCTATAATCTCTTGAGTGACCAAATGAAAGAGCACCACACCAGGTATATATTCAAAATATATGTATTTATTACTAAACACACCCCTCTAGTCTCTTTATGAGGCTAGAGTTCGAAGTACATAGGTTATAAGATCTTAAATCACAGTAATAGCACAAATACACGTTTGGGCCCTAGGGGCGTACCAAACCATATACCAATAAAGTGGTATGCGAACCACGACTGAACTAGACACTAGGCCTAGAGCCTCTAGAAGTGCTTGGACCACAAGGAACCACCCAAGGTAGTGACACAGGGGACCCACGGGAGACGCGTGCAGTGTAAATACACAACCGCGATACGCCGTTAACTTCTATGGAGAAAGTCGGGATCGGGAAAATAGAGGAAAGGGACACTTTAAAAGGGACTAGGACAAAACCCTTTGAGATCTAGGACTTTGAAGAGTCTCTACCCACGGGAGCACCGGAGTACTCGTGTTACCTCACCCAGGGAAGCCGGGTGCATAGGTGCCTTTCGGGGTCGGGTTTCGTCGTCGTTTCTTATGGCGATCTGCTGCAAAGTGCTGCTGGCGACCAGGAGAAAAGTGTCCGGGTGGATCCAAGAGTGGATCGGAGTTCTGAAGAACCTGAAAGCAGAGGGGACAGAGTCTGGGTCACTATCCAGTGACCAGGGAGGTGATGGACGGATGCCCACCGATGTCGAGTGCTTCAGGTGCGTTGACGGTCGTCTCGTTTCTGCAGCCACGAGGTCCAGGAGGCGTTGTCGGCGACCAGGAGCAGGATTCGGGCTGGTACACGATGTCTGTCGAGTGCTGCGGTGTCGGCGACCAGATTGGACCCAACAAGCCTTGGCAACGGCAAGTCTCGATGTAGCTGAAGATCGTCGATGGTGCAGACCAGCAAGGTCTGGGGAACTCACCCAGCAAGGGTAAGTGAGGGCAGGCCTGGAGCAACCAGACTGCCAAGTAAAGAAAAGATTGGCCTTCGGTAAGGGCTACTAGCCAACGGGCTAGCGACCGCGAAGGAGCCTCGTGATGCCGCACGTGGAGCTGGCTTACAGGACACTCGTGGAGTGGGGGCCAGTGATCTTCGGTGCAGGTGGTGCTGGAGGCTAGGGCTACTCGGAGCCCAAAGCACGACTTCTTGGGAGACCCAGAAGATGGTGCACTTGCAAGTGTGCTCGGTGTCCAGGGGTCACGGTCTCACGTTACCCACGATAGCCAGGGGCCTCAGCTTTGCTGGGGACTCAGGGTAGCCTCGGGGAAGTCTGAGAATCCACCTCTGGTGATGCGATGACTTCGGCGTCCGACGGGAGCTTCAGTGATGCGAACCGGACAGATGCTTCTTTGGTGCCTGCCAAGCAGGGGAGTCACTCCTTGACCCCAAGGGAGATTCTTCAGTCCTCTAATCTTGTCGTAGAGCGTCGAAGGTCCAGGATTCCGTTTCAAAGTGTCCCTTTCCTCTATTTTCCCGATCCCGACTTTCTCCATAGAAGTTAACGGCGTATCGCGGTTGTGTATTTACACTGCACGCGTCTCCCGTGGGTCCCCTGTGTCACTACCTTGGGTGGTTCCTTGTGGTCCAAGCACTTCTAGAGGCTCTAGGCCTAGTGTCTAGTTCAGTCGTGGTTCGCATACCACTTTATTGGTATATGGTTTGGTACGCCCCTAGGGCCCAAACGTGTATTTGTGCTATTACTGTGATTTAAGATCTTATAACCTATGTACTTCGAACTCTAGCCTCATAAAGAGACTAGAGGGGTGTGTTTAGTAATAAATACATATATTTTGAATATATACCTGGTGTGGTGCTCTTTCATTTGGTCACTCAAGAGATTATAGACTGGTAAAACAAGCTGCTTTACATTCCTTCAAGACTTAGCCTGAAGGCTGCTCTCCACAGCTACCACTAGGATAGCTTTCAATAAGGTTGTCTTTAACCTACCTACCATAAGAGTCGATTTGGACTGGTGCAAGGTGCCCACTATAATTAGTGGACAGCATATGCCAGGCCAACTTCTCACACTGGACCTCCTCCCTTTTTGTTTTGTGGAAGAAGTGGGTTTTCTTGAATTTGTGGCAGCCATCTGCCTGAAATGGAAGGTTCCCAGTTGGTCCTATTTTACCAGAGTTGCTGTTCCAGCGCTACATCACACTGTGCTGGAATTGCTTGGACAAGCTTTGCAGCAGGGTGCTGTTCAAAGTATCCACCTGACAACAGACATTTGGACTAGTTGCCAAGCCACTGATTGCATGTGCATCACTGCACACTGGATCTCTTTTGTGGGGGCTAGAGAAAAAATGTCTGCAGGTGTTGACACTGCTGAGATTTTTAATGCTGCTCAGAAGCATGCAACAGTAGCCATGTTCGCCATGGAGAAATCCTATACAGCTGCAAACATTTTGGAAGGCTTTAACAACAAGGTCTTTGAATGGCTGCGACCAAGAGGGCTTAAGATTGGATTTGTTGCCATGGACAATGGCAGCAATATAGTTAAGGCCATGGCCGATGGTGGTTATTTCAGGGTTCTGTGTTTGGTGCACTGCATCAACATCATTGTACAGGACTTTCTCAAAAAAGAAGACCAAGTAAGCAGCTTACTGTCCACCTGCAGATGAATCTGCACTCATTTCAGCCATTCATTTAAAGCCCGGAAACGGCTGAGGGTCATTCAGCGTGATAATAGAACGCTAAAACTCTCCTCAAACTCCCTGAGAAACCGCCAAACCCTATTGACGCCCAAATTCGCTGCAATAACCTGGCAGATTTCTTTTTCCAGAAAATCCAAACAATTTATACCTCCTTTCCCCCCATCCAGCCCGACATAACTCCTGTCAACCTCTCAAGTGCAGGACCCCGATTTCCGGCCACCCTGGACACTCTCCCCCTTCTCAATTCCACCATATTAGAATGCATTATGCACCAGGTGAAATCTGGCTCCCCCCAAGACCCGGCACCCCCATGCACTCTGCTGCCAGCTATTGCCAACATTCTTCCCACCATACTTGACCTGCTCAATGCCTCTATCTCCTCCTGCATTGTCCCTCCCCCCTGGAATTGCGCCTTGGTCAAGGCTCTCTTAAAAAAACCCAACCTAGACCAAGACAACCGCAGAAATTACCGGCCTATTTCCCTGTTACCATGGTTGACCAAGATTCTGGAGAAATATGTCAACTCATTACTGGTAGAGTTCCTGGAGAACAACAATTTACTTGACCTCTCCCAGACAGGATTCCGTCCCATGCATGGGACCGAAACCACTCTCCTCACTGTAACTGAGGAGGCCAGGAAGATCCTTGATCAAGGAGGCTCTGCAGCAATCATCCTCCTTGACTTAAGTGCTGCATTCGACACTGTAAATCATGACCTACTAATTCACCGACTTACCAACTTAGGCGTTTCAGGAAATGCCATCACTTGGTTCACATCCTTCTTGGCAGATCGTTCCTTCCAGGTTTTTGAGGGCGATATCACCTCCCCAGCAAGCCACTCAGCTGTGGTGTGCCTCAGGGCTCCTCCCTGAGTCCCACACTATTTAATGTTTATATGAGCCCCCTAGCTGAGATTGTCCGTCCTTTCGGCATAAAAATCATCACTTATGCCGACGACACTCAGCTAGTGGTGGCCCTTAACCAACTAAACACTCCCTCTAACAACCTGAGTGGTTGTCTGGAGGAGGTGGCCAAATGGATGACACTCTCTTGTTTAAAGTTGAACGGGGACAAAACTGAGCTTATGCTCTTAGGCAAAACCCCCAAGCTTAATATAAACTCACTATGGCCCATCTGCCTAGGTCCCACCCCAGTGCCAAAGGATACAATCAAGAGCCTGGGCATTTGGCTGGATAACTCCCTCAACTTTAACCATCAAGCAGCTAAACTCTCAGCCACCTGCTATGGTCTACCAAGGCTGCTTCGGAAGATTCTTCCCCTGCTTCCATTCCAGGCAAGACAGATTATGGTCCAGGGTCTCATTCTCTCACGCCTGGACTTTGGGAACGCCCTCTATTTAGGGGCCCCTCAATCCACCCTGCGCAAACTCCAGGTCATTCAAAACTGCGCAGCCCGAACACTCCTTCAGATCCCCCGCCGACTCCCAATCAATCCCGAACTGAGGAGCCTTCACTGGCTCCCAGTTAGGGAAAGAATTGAATTCAAGGCTCTGTGCATTGCCCATAGGGCCTTTTGGAAAATGGGCCCTGTCATTAGCCGATCGCTGATTACTCACTACCACCCAAATAGACAGCTCAGATCAGCATCTTCCTTCCTCGCCCTAGTGTCCAAGATCAAGAGAACTAGAAGTGGTGGCCGCTCCTTTGCTTATAACTCGGCTAAACTCTGGAACTCTCTCCCCCTCCACCTTCGGGCAGAGCCCAATCTGCTCCTCTTCCGTAGGCTTCTAAAAACTCTGCTCTTCAACAAACCTGTATAGTTCCTATCTTTCTTCCTGCACGCGCTTGTCCGCAGCGCTAGGATGCCTCAGGGTAGCTATTGCGCTTAACAAATGGTCTTTTCATTTCATTTCATTTCATTAAAGCACTCATATCACAGGTGCCAACACGGAACTCGACTTATTGCATTCTTGAATGCCTGTTTGAGCAGTACAGACCTATCAATGAATATGTCATGCAAAGAGGGGATGCAAATGTGAATAGCATGATCATTGAGATGCACCAATGGGACCTAGTCAAATGCCTGACAGAGATGCTGCTTCCTTTTGAGGTATTCACTTAGGAAGTCAGCAAAGAGGACAGTACCATGGGCCAAGCTATCCTGTTGTTGCACATGCTACAAGAACAGCTAAATGAGGTGTCTGGGATGTACACAGATGTGAAGGAAAAAAAAATGTGTCTGACTTGGTGGAGAGCTTAATCCTCCGTTCGTCTGCTAATACAAGGATGAAAAGAGACATTGTGTCCTCCAAACATTACATCTGTGCCACAATTCTTGATCCACAGTACAAAGCATTATTGTCCACTTTCATTCCTTTTTCAGATGGGATGTTAGAAAATATAAAACATGGATAGCTGAGCAAGGCAGTGAGCTAGAAAAGGAATGGCAGGGAATTAGAGGCCCACTCCTCAAGGGATAAAGTCTTGCAGGGCAGCCTTCAAGTACAGAGCCTGAGGGCAGTGCTGGTAGCTCACAGCAGCCAAAACCAATAACAAGAATACCATCAAGAACAAGACCAGGAGCATCAGCCCGAAATCTGCAGCTGAGTGGTTTCTACTGGCAGGGTTTAAGTCCAGTGCAGAAGCGAAGGCAAAAGAGGTCGAGCAAGGTGGAGCACCAGCAATGAACATTGAGCGAAAGATCCAGGCCTATCTGGATGATGCAACAGAGGTCTACCTTGATCAAAACCCATTGGTGTATTGGTATGGGAAGAGTCTCCAATGGCCAGTGCTCAGCAGTCTGGCAATAAACTATCTGGCTTGCCAGTGTCTCCGCTGAGTGTGTTTTCAGTGCTGCTGGTGCCGTTGTCACAGTGAGAAGGACCAGTCTCTCACCCCAAAACGTGGAGAGATTAACCATGATCAAAATGAACCAGCACTTTATACCACCGGATTACTCCATACCTGAAGTACAAAAGGAGGAACAAGAGTGAGACTCAGGTCATGGAAGTAGTGTGTTAGATGACTACTTCTTGGCAAATGGGCAAACCACCAGAGTTTGAGGACGAGCTCTACTTCCCTGACTACTAGGCCTGGGCCAACAACAACCATAGAACTTTCTCTCTCAGTCTCTAATCTATCGCTGATCTGCTTTCTTTCTATGACACCCAAAAAAAATATATATATGTATATATGTATATATATATATATATATATTCACTGAAAAAACCATAGGTTTTAGGGACAGTTATAGTTAGTTGGACATTTCACTCGTACAAAACCATAGAAATTCCCCCGTTATAGTTAGTTCAGCTAACTATAACTCGCGCCCGCAATGCACTGCTGATGACGTCACATATTACATCACTCATGACATGGTCAGTGACATCACTGATGACATCACTGATGACATCTCAAATGACATCACTGATGACATCACTGATGACATCATCCAGTGACTGTGTGTTTCTGTAAAGTTTAAATATGGTTAATATATATAGGGAAAGGCGTATTGAAGAATGAGTGGGTGTATAAGTGTCTGAATTGATGATTTAGTACGTGCGTGACTGACTCTACAAGTGAGTGATTAAACGTATCTTACTGAATGCATGGGTTAGTGACTAAACTGTGTGAATGTCTGTATCCGTCTGTTTGTTGGTGTGTAAGTGGATGCATGGATTTGCGAATAGCTACATGAGTGTCTATATGGGTTATTGATTGGTTCTCTGAGTATCTGTATGGCTGCCTGAGTGTTTGTGTGGGTGGGGTGTGTGTGACTCTGTACATAGATGTGTGAGTGGGTGATTCACTGGTGCATGATTTCAAGAGTGCATCTGTGATGGACTGCTTGGGTGGGTGAGTGTGTGTATGGGTGTGTTAGTGAGTGAATGTATATCTCAGTGGTACATGTGCGAGTAACTACATATGTAAAAGGCAGTATTTATGTGTGTTAGAGTATTTAAATGGCTATAAGTGAGAGTGTGTGATTGTGAGAGTGGCTGTATGGATGCATGTGTGCTTGTATCAGTTATTGTATAAGAGCGTAAGAATGTGCTAGTATTTGTATGAGTAAGTGAGCTGGTGTGTGTATAACTGTATAGGTGAGTGATTAATTTTTTGCATGACTGACTAGGTGTGTGAGTACCTCTATAGATGAGTGGCGGTGTGTGAGTGTTTATATAGGTGTATGAGTGCATATGATAGTCCTGTACTGAGTGACTGTAAGTATGAGTGACTGTACGGGTGAGTGAGTAGATGTGTGTGTGTAGACCTAAGAATCAGTGAGTGGGTATGTAGTTATTGGTATTGGAGTGTGTATGGTTTTGAGAATGGCAGTCTGTAATTTAGAGTGGGTGTATCAAAAGTTATATTAGGGTGTGAGAAGATGCATGAAATTATCACATGGATGATGTCATCAGTGATGTCATCAGTGATGTCATTTGAGATGTCATCAGTGATGTCATCAGTGATGTCACTGACCATGTCATGAGTGATGTAATATGTGACGTCATCAGCAGTGCATTGCGGGGCGCGAGTTATAGTTAGCTGAACTAACTATAACGGGGGAATTTCTATGGTTTTGTACGAGTGAAATGTCCAACTAACTATAACTGTCCCTAATACCTATTGTTTTTTCAGTGAATTTCAAAGGTTTTTTAAATGCTAATTTCTAACTATAACGTGTCTGAAACCTATGGTTTTTCAGTGAATTTCAAAGGTTTTTTAAATGTTAATTTCTAAATATAACGTGCCTGAAACCTATGATTTTTTAAGTGAATTTCAAAGGTTTTTAAATGCTAGTTTCTAACTATGCCTACAGAGGTAGGACATGTGAAGAAAGAAGAAAAACGCACAGAAAGAAGCAAAAGAAATGCAGAAAGAAGCAACAGAAGTCCACAAAGACGAAGAAAAGTGCAGGAAGAAGCAAAAGATGTGCAGAAAGAACCAACAGAGGAGCAGAAAGAGGCCTTGTTGCAAAATCATCCTGTGCCCACAACTTTTTCAGACGGGTACTGGTGGTAACTGACTCTGACTAACCAGAGCTAGTGCTTTGCTAAAAGACACTTAGAATACAGTGAAAACACCTACATACACTACGGAACACTATGCGTTGGGGTACCCCTGTGATTAGCATGACCTCCTCTGTAAGTCCCTAGTACATAATAAGGCAGGGGATTAAAACTACCTCTTAAAACGCGCTACGGGCGCGTTTGCACAGTGGTGAAGGGAGGGGGGCCTGAGGTGACATGTGTGCAAACGCGCGCCCGTGGCGCGTTTTAAGATGCGGGATTAAGTCCCCTTGAATCCTGAGGGTCCCTGGGGCCCAACTAGCCCCCAGGCACCTACAGTTAGGACCACAGAGCTGAGTTGCAGAGAGGCGTTCCGAGGCCACGCACCTTTTTTCACCTCTCTGCAACGCAACTCTGTTGTGCTTACTGAAGGTAAATGGTGGGCTAGTTGGCCCCCAGGGTCCCTCAGGATTCAAGGGGAAGTAATTCCCCAACTTAAAACGCACCACAGGGCGTGTTTGCACACATGTCACCTGAGGCCCGGTCCCCTCCCTTCACCACTGTGCAAAGGCGCCCCGTGGCGCGTTTTAAGTTGGGGGATTAGGTCACCTTGAATCCTGAGGGTCCCTGGGGCCCAACTAGCCCACCAGGTACTTCCAGTAAGCACCACAGGCCTGCATTGCAACGCCTGTAACAAATTGTGCAGTTGTGTTTAGGTAGTGAAGGGGGTCGTGCTGGGGGTAGTGTTTTAGGGTTTAGGGTAGTGCAGTGGTGTTTGTGTAGTGTAGGGGGTCATGCTGGGGGTAGATTTAGGGTTTAGGGTAGTGCAGTGGTGTTTGGGTAGTGTAGGGAGTCGTGCTGGGGGAGTGTTTTAGGGTTTAGGGTAGTGCAGTGGTGTTTGGGTAGTGTAGGGGGTCATGCTGGGGGTAGTGTTTTAGGGTTTAGGGTAGTGCAGTGGTGTTTGGGTAGTGTAGGGGGTCATGCTGGGGGTAGTGGTTTAGGGTTTAGGGTAGTGCAGTGGTGTTTGGATAGTGTAGGGGGTACTGCTGGGGGTAGTGTTTTAGGGTTTAGGGTAGTGCATTGGTGTTTGGGTAGTGTAGGGGGTACTGCTGGGGGTAGTGTTTTAGGGTTTAGGGTAGTGCAGTGGTGTTTGGGTAGTGTAGGGGGTACTGCTGGGGGTAGGGTTTTAGGGTTTAGGATAGTGCAGTGGTGTTTGGGTAGTGTAGGGGGTCGTGCTGGGGGTAGTTTTTTAGGGTTTAGGGTAGTGCAGTGGTGTTTGTGTAGTGTAGGGGGTAGTGTTTTAGGGTTTAGGGTAGTGCAGTGGTGTTTGTGTAGTGTAGGGGGTCATGCTGGGGGTAGTGTTTTAGGGTTTATGGAAGTGCAGTGGTGTTTGTGAAGTGTAGGAGGTCGTGTTTTAGGGTTTAGGGTAGTGCAGTGGTCTTTGGGTAGTGTAGGGAGTCGTGCGGGGGTAGTGTTTTAGGGTTTAGGGTAGTGCAGTGGTCTTTGGGTAGTGTAGGGGTCATGCGGGGTAGTGTTTTAGGATTTAGGGTAGTGCATTGGTGTGTGGGTAGTGTAGGGGGTCATGCGGGGGTAGTGTTTTAGGGTTTAGGGCAGTGCAGTGGTGTTTGGGTAGTGTAGGGGGTCGTGCTGGGGGGAGTGTTTAAGGGTTTAGGGCAGTGCAGTGGTGTTCGGGTAGTGTAGGGGGTCGTGCTGGGGAGAGTGTTTTAGGGTTTAGGGCAGTGCAGTGGTGTTCGGGTAGTGTAGGGGTTCGTGCTGGGGGAGTGTTTGAGGGTTTAGGGCAGTGCAGTCGTGTTCGGGTAGTGTAGGGGGTCGTGCTGGGGGAGTATTTTAGGGTTTAGGGTAGTGCAGTGGTGTTTGGGTAGTGTAGGGGGTCTTGCTGGGGGTAGTGTTTTAGGGTTTAGGGCAGTGCAGTGGTGTTCGGGCAGTGTAGGGGGTCATGCTGGGGGTAATGTTTTAGTGTTTAGGGCAGTGCAGTGGTGTTCGGGCAGTGTAGGGGGTCGTGCAGAGGGTGGTGTTTCAGGGTTTAGGGCAGTGCAGTGGTGTTCGGGCAGTGTAGGGGGTCGTGCAGAGGGTGGTGTTTCAGAGTTTAGGGCAGTGCATTGGTGTTCGTGAAGTTTAGGGGTCGTGCAGGGGGTAGTGTTTCAGGGTTTAGGGCAGTGGTGTTCGGGCAGTGTAGGGGGTCGTGCTGGGGGTGGTGTTTCAGGGTTTAGGGCAGTGGTGTTCGGGCAGTGTAGGGGGTCGTGCTGGGGGTAGTGTTTTAGGGTTTAAGGTAGTGCAGTGGTGTTTGGGTAGTGTAGGGGGTCGTGCTGGGGGTATTGGTTTAGGGTTTAGGGTAGTGCAGTGGTGTTTGAGTAGTGTAGGGGGTACTGCTGGGGGTAGTGTTTTAGGGTTTAGGGTAGTGCAATGGTGTTTGGGTAGTGTAGGGGTACTGCTGGGGTAGTGTTTTAGGGTTTAGGGTAGTGCAGTGGTGTTTGGGTAGTGTAGGGGTACTGCTGGGGGTAGGGTTTTAGGGTTTAGGGTAGTGCAGTGGTGTTTGGGTAGTGTAGGGGTTTGTGCTGGGGGTAGTTTTTAGGGTTTAGGGTAGTGCAGTGGTGTTTGTGTAGTGTAGGGGGTAGTGTTTTAGGGTTTAGGGTAGTGCAGTCGTGTTTGTGTAGTGTAGGGGGTCGTGCTGGGGGTAGTGTTTTAGGGTTTAGGGTAGTGCAGTGGTGTTTGTGTAGTGTAGGAGGTCGTGTTTTAGGGTTTAGGGTAGTGCAGTGGTCTTTGGGTAGTGTAGGGAGTCGTGCAGGGGGTAGTGTTTTAGGGTTTTGGGTAGTGCAGTGGTCTTTGGGTAGTGTAGGGGGTCGTGCGGGGTAGTGTTTTAGGGTTTAGGGTAGTGCATTGGTGTTTGGGTAGTGTGGGGGGGTAGTGTTTTAGGGTTTAGGGCAGTGCAGTGGTGTTTGGGTAGTGTAGGGGGTCGTGCTGGGGGAGTGTTTTAGGGTTTAGGGCAGTGCAGTGGTGTTCGGGTAGTGTAGGGGGTCGTGCTGGGGAGAGTGTTTTAGGGTTTAGGGCAGTGCAGTCATGTTCGGGTAGTGCAGGGGGTCGTGCTGGGGGAGTGTTTGAGGGTTTAGGGCAGTGCAGTCGTGTTCGGGTAGTGTAGGGGGTCGTGCTGGGGGAGTATTTTAGGGTTTAGGGCAGTGCAGTGGTCTTTGGGTAGTGTAGGGGGTCATGCGGGGGGTAGTGTTTTAGGATTTAGGGTAGTGCATTGGTGTGTGGGTAGTGTAGGGGGTCATGCGGGGGTAGTGTTTTAGGGTTTAGGGCAGTGCAGTGGTGTTTGGGTAGTGTAGGGGGTCGTGCTGGGGGGAGTGTTTAAGGGTTTAGGGCAGTGCAGTGGTGTTCGGGTAGTGTAGGGGGTCGTGCTGGGGAGAGTGTTTTAGGGTTTAGGGCAGTGCAGTGGTGTTCGGGTAGTGTAGGGGTTCGTGCTGGGGGAGTGTTTGAGGGTTTAGGGCAGTGCAGTCGTGTTCGGGTAGTGTAGGGGGTCGTGCTGGGGGAGTATTTTAGGGTTTAGGGTAGTGCAGTGGTGTTTGGGTAGTGTAGGGGGTCATGCTGGGGGTAGTGTTTTAGGGTTTAGGGCAGTGCAGTGGTGTTCGGGCAGTGTAGGGGTCATGCTGGGGGTAATGTTTTAGTGTTTAGGGCAGTGCAGTGGTGTTCGGGCAGTGTAGGGGTCGTGCAGAGGGTGGTGTTTCAGGGTATAGGGCAGTGCAGTGGTGTTCGGGCAGTGTAGGGGGTCGTGCAGAGGGTGGTGTTTCAGGGTTTAGGGCAGTGCAGTGGTGTTCGGGCAGTGTAGGGGGTCGTGCAGGGGGTGGTGTTTCAGGGTTTAGGGCAGTGGTGTTCGGGCAGTGTAGGGGGTCGTGCTGGGGGTGGTGTTTCAGGGTTTAGGGCAGTGGTGTTCGGGCAGTGTAGGGGGTCGTGCTGGGGGTAGTGTTTTAGGGTTTAGGGTAGTGCAGTGGTGTTTGGGTAGTGTAGGGGGTCGTGCTGGGGTATTGGTTTAGGGTTTAGGGTAGTGCAGTGGTGTTTGAGTAGTGTAGGGGGTACTGCTGGGGGTAGTGTTTTAGGGTTTAGGGTAGTGCAATGGTGTTTGGGTAGTGTAGGGGGTACTGCTGGGGTAGTGTTTTAGGGTTTAGGGTAGTGCAGTGGTGTTTGGGTAGTGTAGGGGGTACTGCTGGGGTAGGGTTTTAGGGTTTAGGGTAGTGCAGTGGTGTTTGGGTAGTGTAGGGGTTCGTGCTGGGGGTAGTTTTTAGGGTTTAGGGTAGTGCAGTGGTGTTTGTGTAGTGTAGGGGTAGTGTTTTAGGGTTTAGGGTAGTGCAGTCGTGTTTGTGTAGTGTAGGGGTCGTGCTGGGGGTAGTGTTTTAGGGTTTAGGGTAGTGCAGTGGTGTTTGTGTAGTGTAGGAGGTCGTGTTTTAGGGTTTAGGGTAGTGCAGTGGTCTTTGGGTAGTGTAGGGAGTCGTGCAGGGGGTAGTGTTTTAGGGTTTTGGGTAGTGCAGTGGTCTTTGGGTAGTGTAGGGGGTCGTGCGGGGGGTAGTGTTTTAGGGTTTAGGGTAGTGCATTGGTGTTTGGGTAGTGTGGGGGGGTAGTGTTTTAGGGTTTAGGGCAGTGCAGTGGTGTTTGGGTAGTGTAGGGGGTCGTGCTGGGGGAGTGTTTTAGGGTTTAGGGCAGTGCAGTGGTGTTCGGGTAGTGTAGGGGGTCGTGCTGGGGAGAGTGTTTTAGGGTTTAGGGCAGTGCAGTCATGTTCGGGTAGTGCAGGGGGTCGTGCTGGGGGGAGTGTTTGAGGGTTTAGGGCAGTGCAGTCGTGTTCGGGTAGTGTAGGGGGTCGTGCTGGGGGAGTATTTTAGGGTTTAGGGCAGTGCAGTGGTGTTCGGGCAGTGTAGGGGGTCGTGCAGGGGGTGGTGTTGCAGGGTTTAGGGCAGTGCAGTGGTGTTCGGGCAGTGTAGGGGTCGTGCAGGGGTGGTGTTTCAGGGTTTAGGGCAGTGGTGTTCGGGCAGTGTAGGGGGTCATGCTGGGGGTGGTTTTTCAGGGTTTGGGGCAGTGCAGTGGTGTTCGGGCAGTAAAAGGGGTCATGCTGGGGGTGGTGTTTCAGGGTTTTGGGCAGTGCAGTGGTGTTCGGGCAGTGTAGGGGGTCGTGCGGGGGTGGTGTTTCAGGGTTTAGGGCAGTGCAGTGGTGTTCGGGCAGTGTAGGTGGTCGTGATGGGGCTGGTGTTTCAGGGTTTAGGGCAGTGCAGTGGTGTTCGGGCAGTGTAGGGGGTCATGCTGGGGCTGGTGTTTCAGGGTTTAGGGCAGTGCAGTGGTGTTCGGGCAGTGTAGGGGGTCTTGCTGGGGCTGGTGTTTCATAGTCTAGGGCAGTGCAGTGGTGTTCGGGCAAAGTAGGGGGTCTTGCTGGGGCTGGTGTTTCAGGGTTTAGGGCAGTGCAGTGGTGTTCGGGCAGTGTAGGGGGTCGTGCTGGGGCTAGTGTTTCAGGGTTTAGGGCAGAGCAATGGTGTTCAGGCAGTGTAGGGGGTCGTGCTGGTTTAGGGCAGTGCAGTGGTGTTCGGGCAGTGTAGGGGGTCTTGCTGGGGGTGGGTTTTCAGGGTTTAGGGTAGTGCAGTGGTGTTCGGGCAGTGTAGGGGGTCATGCAGGGGGTGGTGTTTCAGGGTTTTGGGCAGAGCAGTGGTGTTCGGGCAGTGTAGGGGGTCATGCAGGGGCTGGTGTTTCAGGGTTTTGGGCAGAGCAGTGGTGTTCGGGCAGTGTAGGGGGGTCATGCTGGGGGTGGTGTTTCAGGGTTTAGGGCAGTGCAGTGGTGTTCGGGCAGTGAAGGGGGTCGTGCTGGGGGTGGTGTTTCAGGGTTTAGGGCAGTGGTGTTCGGGCAGTGTAGGGG
>CAWUFW010026850.1:0-30449 GCA_963921515.1 Calotriton arnoldi
ACAAAAATAGATTACCTTGACCAATCTGCTGCTTTAAGAATATACTCCAAGCCACCAGCTGCAATATATGCTTAGAATGCCATAACACCTATGACGGAATCGCCACCAAAAAGGGAAACATTAATGCCTGCTTCAGCCATGATCCATTTGGACCATCTAGCCAAAGTAGAGAGGGAAACTGATTTAAACATTTTGTGGCATGAAATGAGTAATTGAAAGGAATGAGGAGAATGAAAAGCAGCAGTTTGGTTTTAATAAAACGTGAGCAAGAAACAACACAACGTTTTGCACACATGAAAAGCTGGCTAAAACATTGTAGATGAATTGGTTCAGTTCATTCAGTTACATAGAAGGTCACCCCCATGGAGGAAAACATCTGTTATCCACATCTAAGGCTGACACATCAGAAACTCTTTTGAATGACAATAAATACAGAAGCATTGTTAACTTAGCTGATAATTGTTTTAGTGAAAGAAACTAATTATTTGGGCAAGAGAGAAACAAATCTAATAATAAGTTAACGTCCCAAAAAGTTGAGTGCTTGGCTTTTGGTGGAATCTTTAGATGGATTGATTTAAATGCCACGCAAACTAGGAAATTTTTCCAACTGGTTTTCCTTTGACTAGGATATGACCCACAGACATAGCCAATCTGTATGAAATGATTGCCCTATAAGCTTTACCTGCAACAAAAAGTTACACCAAAAAATGTACAATCTCTACCGGAGATGCAGATATGGAATCAACCTCCCGTTCCACACACCAGCTAACCCACGATGCCCATACATATTTATAATTGGAATGAGTGGCAGGAGCCCAGGAATCATGGATAACTGACCGCGGTTCTGACAAAAGTCCTTGGGCATGCCAGGCTGACCTTGGAGAACAAGCTTGTGAGTATTCCCTTGAGAATCTGTGAGTGGAAGGGGAAACACTGAAAATATTTTTGGAAAACCTACAGAGAGTGGTAGAAGCTGAGGAAACCACATTTGTGACAGCCAATACGGTGTTATTTGTACAAGGGAGGCCAAGTCCTCCTGACATGTAACAGAGTTCTAAGTATCATTGGGAACGGGGGAAATGCATACGCTTGAATCATGCCCTAACGTTGCAGAAAAGCATCCACCGCTTCTGCCTCTAGATTTGGTCTCCAGATGAAGCAGCATGGAAGTTTGCGATTCAGAGGCGATGCTAAGAGATCTATATGAAGTGAACCCCAAAGGAGAATTTTCTGAAAAAGTTTGGGGTAAAGAGACCAGCCGCTGCTGTCTTGTAAAAACCTTGAACCCCAATCTGCTACTGAGTTGGAAAGTCCTGGAAGTGACTCTGCCTGAAGGAAAACCCCCTGCTTAGGCAATAATGCCATAGTTCCTTGGCCAGATCTGCAAGACCTTTAGATCTGACTCCACCCTATTTGTTTATATAATGGACAGCAGACGTCTATGCGGAGAAGAATATAACAATTTATGTGAGAGGAAAACAGACTTTTTACCGCAATGGAACCTGCAAGCAGTTCTAAACAATTTATGTAATACTGCGATTCTTCTTGGGACTACATTCCTTCTGTTAGCACCAACCCGGCATCTTGGCCCCCAGCCTGTCTTGCTGGTGTCTGATTCCAACATGATATCTGGTGCCTGCACAAGAATGGATTTTCCATTCCTGGGAGAGTCACCACTTCAATTCTTGCCTTGTCTCTACCGAAAGAGAAATTAATGCCCAATGCACAGATGAAAAGCTTTCAGGCGTAATGCTCGAAAAGGAAAAAGGTCAGGGAAGATTGCTTGAATGGATGCTGATAACAAGCCTAACATTTTTACTAACTTTGGAGAGAGAGTTTGTTTCATTTTAGGGATGAGCGAATCTCCTTTTTTATCAATTTGATTTTCTTGCTTGGAAATAAAAGAGCTGACCTTTGGGTGTCTATTGTGAAGCCTGGAAACTGAATAATCTGTGAAGGAGTGAACACAGCTTTCTTCTGGTTTATCACAAAACCTAACCCTTGAAGAAGAGAAAAGACCTAATTAATTTGTGTATGTAACAACTGTCTGGAAAAGGCCATCAACAAAATGCTGTCAAAATATATCACTAACTTGATTCTGTATAACCTTAGCAGGGATACCACCATTTTGAGAATCCTGGAGAAGCACCAAGTGGGAGACGAGAAACCAGAAGGTAGTGATGTGAACTGGAATTTCTCTCGGTTCCATATAAATTGAAGATAACGAGTGTGAGAAAGATGAAATGGTACTAATAGGTATGCATCTTTCAAATCTTTTTTCACCAACCCATCTCCTGGTTGTAGGGAATTTTGTAAACAGTAAATGCTCTCCATTTTGAAATGCCTGTAGAGGACAAAACTGTTTAGAAGCTTTTGGTTTATTACAGGACGATAACCTACGCCTGGTTTCCCGACTAAAAATAGGTTGCTAAAAAAACCTTGAGTGTGAAGGGAAGCTTTCTGAACTGCACCTTTGGACATTAAATCCTGGACTTCATTTGTTATCAACTCTTTTTCTAACACAGTGAAAATCATTAGTTGGGGATAAATCAATTGAATTGGATGAGAATAAAACACTATTTTGCACCCCTGAATGATTTTCAAAACTAATTGATCTGGCTTGAAATCTTTCAATTGACAACACCTACCTGTATTATCCCACGCATGGCCTCTGCCTCGTTGGTATCTTCCTTGGTACCGATTCCCTCTTTGCAAGAAAAAGAGAGTATAACTAGAGTTGTTGCTGTTTCCTGGGAGAATAAAAAAAATTGGCTTGAAGGAGCTCTGAATAGTCATACCCGTAAAATTAGACCAGCTCTGACAAAAACATGAGGTGCAAAAACATTTTTCAAATTCTGTTGTGCCTTATTGAGCGATGTAAATGTTTGCACATTTACTGAAATATCCTTGACAAAATTATTCCCAAAAAGGTGACCCTCTGCTTCAGAGCCCAATTCTTTTTCCACCCTGTCAGCTAACTTAGGGGTCAGTTCTCATTAATATTGTTTTCCTTCTCTCAGAAGCGCTAGCCACATTTGCATTGCCTAAAAGGAAGGTCGCTTGTTGGTTCCAACTTCTCAAAACAGGAAGATTCATGGGAGCCCTCCGAAACAGTTGCATCCTCCATCAGCTCGATAATTTGTGTCATACAGGGTCAGAACATCTAAAGGCTTTTCTTAGCATTGAGATACGCTTTGTCAATAGGCCTTTTTGTGTCTTTACCTTTTGTCTGACAAAAAGGGAATCAGAGTCGAATCTACATCTGGTGTAGCTTTAAGCTTACGTGGAAGTACCGGTCTGGGGCATTCTGCATGGAGTTTATTCCTATTACTTTTTCCCATTGTTTTCTTTCTCCAGTGGGCCAAGAATGAGGAGACTGATGCCGGAGGAGTCCATTTAAGAGACCTCAGGTGTGTTATAACATTAATTAAAAAATGAGCCTCTAAAGAGTCTAGAAGTGCTTCAGCAGAATAAGAATTAGATATAGATGTATACTTGGGTTTTTTGGGGTCTTCCAGGTTGCCATCATTTGAGTTTCCATGATGGGCTATAATCAGAGGGGACAGACTTCCCTGCTAGAATGAGAAGAAATAGATCTCCCAGGAATTACATTTTCTTCAGTCACTTTTGAGGTATTTCATGTGCCTCATGGCTCAAAGGAAGATGTAATCTGTGCATGTGATTCACCAGCGTATCTTTTCCTTGAAGGTGTCTTATTTTGAATAAAGGGTTGAGAACTGCGTCTCTGAGAGGTTTGCGTTTGTTCCGGTGGACAAGGAGCTAAATAATTCATGAGCTTGTTGAAATATGCAGTAGAAGAATAACTGATTGCATTCTGCATGATTTTAATGGAAGCTGTAACAGCTGATTCGATGACCTCTCTGACTGCTGAATGTGCCTTTCTCAGCAGACCTCTTCAACAGGGGTAATCAGAGTCTTGATGCTATGGACTCATAGGAAGGTGTTGCCATATGAAAGAAAAAGACGGCATGACTTCTGTTGGCAATATAGTATAGAGTTTATAAAATGAGCGTGGAAGGTCAGTCAGCTCTGTGGATCTGGAATTTGAACTTCAATTTACAATGTGATCAGTTTCTTTTATACCTTTGTAACTGCATATATGTCATACATTTGCAATATAGATCCGTTTGCTCAAGCACAGCATTATCTTTAAAAGGTTTACACTTTCTGCAAAAACATCTAATCACACATTTATGGATTGCGACTCGTGCACAAGTTGTTACAATTTCACACCACCGCGGCACTACCGGTGTCCTTAATTTGTCTTGTGCTTTGAAGCCTAGCAATGCTCTACTCTCTACAAGTCTACTGCTCTGCAAGGCCTACCCTCCCACTTACCCTGTTCTCTGTGCTGCTTTATCTACATATTTTCTCAGGGACGTGTTCTTGCAATGCGGGTCAGTAACTTTCCATTTCTGCTGTGTCTAATTATATTTCTCTATTCTACTAAAGCTCAGGTCTACTTCCCTCCCCCCAGATCCTGACTCCATTTGTGCTTCTCTTTCCTCCCGTGCAGAGGCCGAGGAGTGTGAAAAAACAGACTCGAGCCTTCCTGTAACACGCCTGCAAAGTGAGCGCAGGAGCCCTGTGAAGGGCTGAGTTTCATTGTCACCCATCAACCTTTGGCCAAGGCGACGCGTTCCTGATATTTTCACTAAGAAGGCAGGGGCGAGGAGAAAGGCTTAGTTCTTCTGTCAGAAATCTGTTCTGGATTAGCAGGGGATGTGGAGATGCGATGACCGATTCTGTCAAGTCTTCGACTGAAGTGCAGGGGCTATGTATCAGAGCTACATTTTACAGTCATCTTTCTATGCATAGCAGGGCCCGGCATGCAGAGAACAGCTTAATGTTCCTGTCGTCTTTCCTTGGACAGCAGGCAGAAGGTGTGGAAAAGGCTGGCTGTTCCCGCTGTGTTTCCTTGACTCACAGGTGTGTGGCGCAGGGTCTGGCATCATTGTCAGTGGAACCACGGAGTGCATCAAGACCACATCACCCAATGCCAGCTTGGCATCTTGCTGCCAAAGCTGCACTCGCAGGTTTACTTGCATGTTTACAGGATCTAAGACAAGGAAGTGCAACAAGCAGTTCCTGCATGTGGCTAAGCAAAGAAGCAGGAACAAACAGGACGCTCTATAACTCAGAGAGCACAGACACCATTCGAATCTTCTACCTCTTCCACAGGTGAACACAGCGCCCCTCCGGGCTATGTTGTCTGTGCATAATAAGGTTAGATGCTGCTTGCCAGTGGAACATGTGCCTTGTACCGCTTTGTGGATTCTGCTGCTGGAGGCCACGCCTCCACATCTACGGCAAATAGGAACAGCTTCACTGGGCATCTTTGCACGACACTACCTGCCACCCGCCACCTATTCGATGTAATCATAGTGTTGAGGGCTGGATGGGACAAGCTCCTCCCGACCCTGGGCTTGGCTGACACCTCCCCGAAGCCACAGCGGTTCCACACAAACTAATGCCACGTGTGTAGGGCCGGTGTCTGTAAAGTTGCCCCAAGACCGGGAGGTGAAAGCCTTTCGGCAACAAGCATTTGCAATGCAATAGGTCTCGCATTTGCAAGAGTTTGAGTTCTTGACAATGTCTTTTATTTATGTGTTTTGAAAACCTGCAAGCGGTGCGTAAAAACACAATTTGTACTTATAGTCCTTGCTTACGAGAAGCAAGGCTGGCATTAAAAGAGACGCAGTTACTGCCAGCCTTGCTTCTTGTAAGCAACGACTGTAAGCACAAAGTGCATGTTTATGCACTGCTTGCAGGTTTTCAATACGCATAAATAAAAGGCATTGCCATTTACAATGCCAGTAGCTAAAACTCTCGCAAATGCGAGACCTATTGCATTGCAAATGCTTGTTCTACTATTGCAACAGCTTAGGTCTGTATTGTTCCTCTAATACATACATTTGTACACGTCTTTCTGCTGATGCTTCCATTGACATGAGTAGGCCACTTCATTTTATACATTCATTATAACATTCCCCCCTTTAGTTGAAATTTCTATTTCCTCACCTTCCTTTTTTCTTGGAGTCATTAATGTGTATACATTCTCCTCACCTCCTGCATTTTATTGACCAGTCTAGCAGTGAGCATCCCTCCAAGCCTCTGACTAACCCTTTTGCAACATCCTATCACTATCTGGAAGACACAGAACATCAATAGCAATATTACAAGAACAGGCAACAAGTCCTTAAATAGTCCTGGCATCCAGGATGGCATCCAAGTGGTCCACCCTGAAAACCATTCGTCGGGGGCACCCCCCTCGTCCACCATCTTCTTTTGCAAGGTATGCAGAGTTTGTATGGCCTCTGTTAGAATTCCATTATCTGCGTAATTGGCTGGAATATACCTGCGGCAAGCAGTTTGAAACCTGCCACATATCCCAACGCCATCGCCGTTGTTAAGTCCAACACATATCTCTGCTGTATAATCATTACTCTCATAGCTCACAACTCTTCTTTGACTGCATTGAAGCTTTCTTCAGTGGCATTGATGCCCTTCATTAGTTCCCAGTGGGTAATCCGAAGCCAACGTGTAGTAGCATTTTGCTTGAATTACCTGAAAGGATGCTGGCAAAGAAGAGCTGTGCATCATTAAACAGGCTGTGCTCTTGTAGGACGTCTTCCCAGGCAGTAGTACCGAAATACTCTGCAGCTCTCTTCCTCCGATGATGGTGCAGCAGTCATTGGATGGCTCATGGGATTGTCATGTAGTTGAGAGATGTCCACTCCTGGAATCACCAGGGTGGGGGTGTGCACAGTGACCAAAGAACAAAGACCTCTCCAACCTGAAGGAAGTCGCGTATACAGCCACTCACCACAATTCCAATAACAACCCATTAGGCTGTAGGTGCCCCATTGCATGCTAGCATTATATCTTGTAACATTGCAATTTATGTTGTTTCCCACTGGGACTGTTCAATTTCCCCTGAAACACAAAGAGAAAAAAATAGGTGTTCTACCTGCTCGAAAAGAGTTGTAGGTGTTTCTACCCAGGTTAGTCTAGATATGTTCTCATCCCATACTGCTTGACATTTCTGTTGTGTGCTATTGTCAGTCTGGTTCACCTTCCAAAGAGAAAGAGCCCTGCACCCAAATGTAGCGACATGGTGCCAATGACCATGAACGTCTACTGATCCATTTACTTGGAAATATGGTCTTTCTTGACAATCATGGGGCTGGGGTGTGGCGGAGTAATACTTGCTGAAAAGCGTAAGTCGAGATACCCCTAACAATCCCTGCTGCAATATTTTAGCTCTCCGAGTTTCATCTTTGTACCACATAATCCCTGTTGCGGCCATGCATCTAACTTCACTACTAGCCCTTTGCGGTCTGTTAGGATGTTCATTACATCTGCTAACTCTTTCTCTTATTGCGTGGTGTTTAATAGGAATGTTCCCTGTTTGACCCGCAGTGGTTGCGTCTGTGCTCGTATTCTGCAAAGGAAAAGGTGTAACAGACACATGGTAATTTTTGGAGGTACCTCTCTGGACGAGTGTAACCTATCTGAGCCGGTGGTGTGTGGAATCAAAGAGCAAACAAAGCAAGAGGTGTTAGAAGTCTGCGTACTTGTCTCCGTCATATGCTGATACCACATATTATCTAATAAGCCAGCATGAATATTATGGGGTATATTTTTTCTGTTAGGGTACTGCTTTCTGCAAGCACGTAATGTTTTTACACAGTCCAATACATGAGGTAAAATACCATTGCAATGTAGCTGCCAGCTTAAGAAGACATATAAAGAAAAGAAAAACAGCAATACATAACTGTTCGCTAGTAAAGTTGGCAAAATACTCCACTCGCGCTCTGAAGGGAGACATTGTTGTTACTCCTGTGTCTCTCTTTCCCCCTCTTGTTCCCCTTCTGTCTGTGGAAGTGTCCGAGGCAAGGCGGGGTCCAGTCGCACATCTGTCATATGGATCCATGGTTTTCTGCCATCCACTTTCAATGTATTGGGATACTCATCGTCACTGAGAAGAGGCCGTTGAATTTGGGATCCTTCCATTTGCGGACGAAATTCCACACATAAACCTGTTGGCCAACATGTATCGGACAAATCTGCTGGGCTGAGGTAGTCTTGTCCTTTTGCAATACCTGTTTAGAGAAGAACTTGACAGACTTCAATAACTCGGACAAATAACTCATTTAATTTCCTAAAACCTCAGCTGTCTTATGGGCATCTGTCTTTTGCCACGCTATTGCTAAAGGGGTGGGTATGGGATGTCCTGTCACTATCGGATGTGGAGTTAAATGGTGAGGGTGTACAAAGCCAGTGGTAGGCAGTGCAGTCATTTATTTTGCAGAGTAGCACATAGTTTGCTTTTGTTATCTTGAGGAGGCCATTCAGGTGCTCCACAATACCATTACTGATAAACAGATGACAGTTTATGTTTTATTCCTAGAGCGGTGCAAATGTGTTGAAATACGCGTTGACAAAATGGGGCCCGTTTTCGGAGCGGATCGCTTCTGCCTCATCCCACCTCAGTATCATCTTTCTTATCCAAAAATTGGCTTCTGCTTTAGCATCATTATGTTCAAAGGGTCCTGCCTTAATCCATCATGAGAATGGACAAACCATTACTGTAAGATACCTGTAATTGTTACATCTTTCTATCATGTCGACAAAATCGAAGTGTAGATTTTTAAATGGACCTGTTGGGCGTGGTATTGTTGAGGTGATCACCTTTAAATCGGATTGGGGCTATACTGTTGACATACTGCGCATTCTGCAATGTACATAGTGATCATTTCAGATAATTTGCATTTCTCCTATTGTCATGCTTACTGATTAAGTAAAGGAGACCCCCCGACAGCCCCAGAAAACCCTTGTGTGTCCATTGACTTGTGAGAATGTGGTAGTGTTCCTTCCTTTATACAAGATTTGGTGGCCCCAGTAGCGATCAAAAAAACTATAGGGGCGACCTTCTATGGCTACTGTCACAGTGGGTTCCCCATCTGATCTGTGGGCTACCAATAGTATTGGACACATAATGGTTGTCTGTGGGCTCTATCATTGTGTATAGCTGTTGGCTGATGTCCCTCCGGACATTTGGGGTTGTGCAGAAAAGGGATTACCTCCTTGTACCATTACTCCTCCCATCTGGACCTATGTTGGTCCTCCTATAATATTTCTGACAACTTAGGGCATATTCTGTGGCATTTGCCCCTGTTGTGCAGTCCACTGAACCTGAGGGAGATCTGCAGGAGTCCCTGTGTTACTTGTTGTTGGGAAGCTTATTGCATCTGTTGTGGCCTCATCTGCCTCTGCGGAGCAATCCATCCCTGCACTTGCTCATCGATCTTTTTCGCTCTACTTCCCTTGCAACATGACCCATATTGCCACAGTAATAATACTTATGTCCTGCTGTATATCCTCTTCGTCTTCTTCCCTGCACAGGCCCTTGGCCTCCTGGAAAAACTCCTCAGCCCTTTCTCATCTTACTTATTGGCTGCCCTCTTTGTGCCTGCACCTGCTCTGGTGTTGTGACAGCTATTTGTGGTTCTGCTACAAGTGCCCCTTCTGTACTTGTTTTTTAAAATTTCTGTTGCCCCACTTAGATGTGGCCCTCTCTCCCTGCTCTGTCCATTCCTTGTCCTTTTCTTGTTTTCGCTTGAAATAATACAGTATATGGGCTTGTATTTCTGGCCACGGTTTAGCCTCTATTCTCAATACTCCATCTAGGCTTGCTAGTATATCCGTGGGCAGGCCCCGTTTTAATACATTATAAAATAGTATTGCATTCCCTCCAGCATTTTCCCAGTTACATCCTACTTCCTGTACCCATCGTTCTTTCATTCTAGTAATGAATTCTGTAATATCTTCAGTCAGTTTTATGCCCTCTGCCATAAGGGCTCCAATGTCTGGTCTGCCTGGGTATGTCCGCTGGAGCGCACCCCAGACACATTGACGGATATTGTTGAAGGATGACCCGTCGAACTGTGTGTCTATCAATGTTATTTGAAGGAATCCTGCCCTGATAAAAATTATATTTACTTCGTCTCCAACCAGAGAACTTAACAAGCTTTTAATATCGCCCAAGGTGAGGTTCACTACAGTAGTGCGTTTATCAAAGCAACCTTTCCATTTTCACACTCCCTCAGACAGCGGGGTTAGTGCCCTCTTTAAATTCTCTTTATCCATTTGTGGCCATGGCATGTATATGGGCAGTTGTCTACCCGTGAAAATGAGGGGTAACTAAGTTATTGGTCAAGGATTTGCTGGTCTTGGGCCTAACCTCGGATATGGTCTATTACTTTAGATCACTTCAGTTGGTTTGTCTATAGCATACTTCTCCCAGACCGCAAGGCACTCTTGCATATATGGATAGTTCCAATCTGGGTTGCCCTGTCCCTGCCGTATACAATCTTTGGCAGCTGCTAAGTCGATGGGTTGAAAAGACCCTTGTTGGGGCCATTGCTTCTTCCCCTCCTTTTTCGTCCACTTAGCCAATTCACCCCAGAAGGGCTGGCAATAGTAACTACCCTCCTTATATTCTATTACTTCTATGGGTGTTAGATCTGACTTGCTCTTTTTTAGGACTGACTTCTTACACACGTCTGAGGTGTTTCTTACCGCCATTAATGACCCCTGTGGAGGATGTGGGTGGAAATTATATGGTCTCCTGTTAGTGTGCTGTTCATTTGCACCCCTGTCTTCCCACTTCTCATCTTCCTCTGCATCCCCCCCCCCCATGGCTTGTAACTCTTTTGGGAGTGTCTCCCAGCCTAAGAACAACATGTTCCATAGTCCATTGTACTCGAAGGGGAGCAGGGCTTCTAGAGCGTTCTGTCTGTCTAACAGGGTGCTGCAATTCTGTCTCTTCGGTCCCTTTCTGGACTGGCCCGAGGAGCTGGAGGGGTGGGGTCCGAAGGTGCCTCATCTCACCGCGATTTTTGTCTCTCCTCTTTAGGTGCACCTCTAATGGGATCTTGGTACCCTACAGCTGCCAGAATGGGGTAAAGACCACAAGGCGGTGGCTTCTCAGGGGACTGTGTTATTGCCTCTTCCGGTGCTGTTGATTTCCCGTTTGTTTGTGTATCGTGGAATACCCACCATAATGACAGGGTGGCTTCCCTTTTCTTTCTATTATACTTAGAGCGAATGTAAGTCAATGTGTGTTTAATTATGTCTTTGTCGAATGTCCCTTCCTTTGGCCATGGTTGGGCATGGCCCTAGGTACATTTGTACCATTGTTTACAATTCTTTTGAATCATTTTCTTGTCTGAAGGGAAGGGTTTTCCATGTGTTGCAGAAGGGTCTCCATGGTCCCGTAAGGATGTGTGCGTTTCCTATGTGAAGTAGAAGTGGCACTTTAAATCCCTTGTTCATTTGCCCACTGTCTTATGCCCTTTTTAGACCTGTCTCCTTTACTAATATATTTGTGTTCTATGAATATCGTTAACACATAGTAGTGGTGAACACGTATTGATCTTATTCAGTATTACCTGACTTCACATATACAACTGTGAGACCAAAGTGGTGAACATCAAGAATAGTTATGGCTAGTCTAACACTTCTTCCATGGTTATATCTGAAGCAGGTGCATTTATGGGGGGTCTAAGAGGACTAGCGCCTGACGCAATACATGTTACAATATTATCGTGAATATAAACGACTATTTGCAGTGCTCGAGGATGTGATCCCCCATTCATGTTTCAAACTCCTGAATCATAAATATCTGTGAGGAATGCATCAAGAAGGGCCTCTAACATGATGGATGATGTTATTATATGAATTCCAGGGGTATTACATGGACACGGGGATTCTCCATGGGCCCATAGAAATATACATTTTAATTCAAACTTATATGTTACCTGCCAACTTAATTATCAGCCTCACTAACAGGAAATTATTATTAATCTTTGGGCTTATCTTGGAACGTTTTATTTTGACTCCATGTCTTTTTATCTGAGATAATGTTTCCCCACTTCCAGGACACATTAGGGGTTTGTACTTAAATACCAAAAATATCGGAATGATCTTGCTGCCTTTCTTCCTCGCTTATACCAGACTGTATAACAGCCGGCAGGGAACTCTGCCACTTTTCTATAATTTACTCCTTGTGATTACTCAGTACTGTACCCTTTATGTCATCCTCCTTATTCATGGAGGGATATCTACTTGCAAGTAATGCACATTTTAGATTCGCAACCAAGGGTCTGGCCATGCTCAGGGCAAAGTCAATTGACACCAGCAAGTAGCTGTCCCGTTACTTAACCGTCAGACTCTCCAACTGATGCCTCAGCCTTGTTCGCTCTTCCTCAAAGACGCCTTCCAGATATCTTAAATCTGGGAATTTGGGAGCCGGGCGTCGTAAGGCCTGCTGGCGCTGATCAAATGACCGTCTCTTTATCACGCCGGGCTTCACACACTTGTTACTTAGGCCACTTTCATTATTTCTACACTAGCCCTCCGGATCTAACCAGGATATCTTATGGGCACTCCCCAAAGGAATGTCCTTTCTAGGAGTTTTCTCCTGGGTAATACACCACTACCTGCTAGATCACTCACCGAAGGAGTGCCTCTTCCAGGAGCTTTCTCCTGGGTATTGCACTACTGCCTGCTAGACCACTCCCCAAAGGAGTGTCTCTTCCAGGAGCTTTCCCCTGGGTAATGCACTACTGCCTGCTATAATTCCCTTCTATTTCAATGGGGAATTCACACTGGTTAGTATTCCAGTGTGTGCCGGGAATCACCACATTTAATTCTCTAAATTTATCATTGCATGCTGACAAAAGACAAGAAAAACCCCATGCATGCATTTCCATACTATGAATGCCAAAGAATTATGCAATTTAAAATTTTAAGGTGCAAAGTCCAATCTCTCCACCCCCCTTTTGATGGTGGCCTGGAATCTTGCCCGCTCGTCTCTTGAATAGACAGACTTTAGTGTAACACTTGGGGGCCGATTCCGATCTCGGTCGGAGGCGCACCCAATACCATTCGGTCGGGAAAAAAGCCATGCGAAAGCCTGTTTCCCGACCGATCCGTACAGCACACCGAACGAGCAAGTACGATGCGCACAACAGCAAAAATCCCGGCCGAGCCGTACTCACCCAAACCAGGTCCTGTTCTCCGACCGAGGCGAATCCGGAAACGCCGAATCGAGTCGCACGGAAGGGAAAATGCAGCCCCGTCCGGCCGGACAAGTACGATGCGCTTTCCGTACGCGCCGAACCCGTCGCTACGCACGGCACGTCAAAGCATCCGGGAGAGGCGCACATAAGCTCCGAATCGCGCCACAACACGATCCACGGCTACGAGACGAACACAGCACCGACGAGGACGACGCGAAGCGACGAGGACGAAGCCAAGCGACGAGGACGACGCGAAGCAACGAGAAGGACGAACGACACGAACCAACCATGAATCCCTTCGTCCCGATCATACCAATATTCTACATCTACTACCGGAACAGGCACGGACGCGTACGGCGCAGAAGGTAAGTCAGACACCAACCACAAAACACATACAACACGTACACGACACATCACACACATACACTGGGAATCTGAATATACTTACACCAGCAACAGCAGCACCATAGGGGCGGGATGCCCATCACCAATGCCACATATGCACACAGGGGCCTGAATGCGCGCCACCACCCCAACCCAGGGGGGCTGGATGCCAACCACCACAACCACCCTTAGCCAGGGGGTGCCAGATGCCCACCACCACTACCACCCTTAGCCAGGGGGGCTGGATGCCTACCACTACTACCACCCTCACCCAGGGCGGGCTGGATGCCTACCACCACCCTTAGCCAGGGGGCTGGATGCCTACCACTACTACCACCCTTAGCCAGGGGGGCAGGATGCCCACCACTACTACCACCCCCACCCAGGGGGCTGGATGCCTACCACTACTACCACCCTCAACCAGGGGGCTGGATGCCTACCACTACTACCACCCTCACCCAGGGGGGCAGGATGCCCACCACTACTACCACCCCCACCCAGGGGGGCAGGATGCCTACCACTACTACCACCCTCACCCAGGGGGGCAGGATGCCCACCACTACTACCACCCTTAGCCAGGGGGGCTGGATGCCTACCACCACCCTTAGCCAGGGGGCTGGATGCCTACCACTACTACCACCCCCACCCAGGGGGCAGGATGCCTACCACTACTACCACCCTCACCCAGGGGGCAGGATGCCCACCACTACTACCACCCTCACCCAGGGGGGCAGGATGCCCACCACTACTACCACCCTTAGCCAGGGGGCAGGATGCCCACCACTACTACCACCCTTAGCCAGGGGGCTGGATGCCTACCACCACCCTTAGCCAGGGGGGCTGGATGCCTACCACTACTACCACCCCCACCCAGGGGGCAGGATGCCTACCACTACTACCACCCTCACCCAGGGGGGCAGGATGCCCACCACTACTACCACCCTCACCCAGGGGGGCAGGATGCCCACCACTACTACCACCCTTAGCCAGGGGGCAGGATGCCCACCACTACTACCACCCTTAGCCAGGGGGGCTGGATGCCTACCACCACCCTTAGCCAGGGGGGCTGGATGCCTACCACTACTACCACCCTCAACCAGGGGGGCAGGATGCCTACCACTACTACCACCCTCACCCAGGGGGGCAGGATGCCCACCACTACTACCACCCTTAGCCAGGGGGCAGGATGCCCACCACTACTACCACCCCCACCCAGGGGGCAGGATGCCTACCACTACTACCACCCTCACCCAGGGGGGCAGGATGCCCACCACTACTACCACCCTTAGCCAGGGGGGCAGGATGCCCACCACTACTACCACCCTCACCCAGGGGGGCAGGATGCCCACCACTACTACCACCCTTAGCCAGGGGGCAGGATGCCTACCACTACTACCACCCTCACCCAGGGGGGCAGGATGCCCACCACTACTACCACCCTTAGCCAGGGGGCAGGATGCCTACCACTACTACCACCCTCACCCAGGGGGGCAGGATGCCCACCACTACTACCACCCTCACCCAGGGGGCAGGATGCCCACCACTACTACCACCCTTAGCCAGGGGGCTGGATGCCTACCACTACTACCACCCTTAGCCAGGGGGCTGGATGCCTACCACTACTACCACCCTCAACCAGGGGGGCAGGATGCCTACCACTACTACCACCCTCACCCAGGGGGGCAGGATGCCCACCACTACTACCACCCTTAGCCAGGGGGCTGGATGCCTACCACCACCCTTAGCCAGGGGGGCTGGATGCCTACCACTACTACCACCCTCAACCAGGGGGGCAGGATGCCTACCACTACTACCACCCTCACCCAGGGGGGCAGGATGCCCACCACTACTACCACCCTTAGCCAGGGGGTGCCAGATGCCCACCACCACTACCACCCTTAGCCAGGGGGGCTGGATGCCTACCACTACTACCACCCTCACCCAGGGCGGGCTGGATGCCTACCACCACCCTTAGCCAGGGGGCTGGATGCCTACCACTACTACCACCCCCACCCAGGGGGGCAGGATGCCTACCACTACTACCACCCTCACCCAGGGGGCAGGATGCCCACCACTACTACCACCCCCACCCAGGGGGCAGGATGCCTACCACTACTACCACCCTCACCCAGGGGGGCAGGATGCCCACCACTACTACCACCCTCACCCAGGGGGCAGGATGCCCACCACTACTACCACCCTTAGCCAGGGGGCTGGATGCCTACCACTACTACCACCCTTAGCCAGGGGGGCTGGATGCCTACCACTACTACCACCCTCAACCAGGGGGGCAGGATGCCTACCACTACTACCACCCTCACCCAGGGGGGCAGGATGCCCACCACTACTACCACCCTTAGCCAGGGGGGCTGGATGCCTACCACTACTACCACCCCCACTCATAGGATGGACAATGCATGACACAACAAGCACACCACAACCTAGGGAATGCAAGATTAAGACATCCCCCCACCACCATGACAAGCGTGTGAGCAGGCTGTGTCAAATGCCTACAACACCGAACATGACATTGAACATACAATGTGACCCCCTAGCACATGTGCCACACATATATGTGTGTGGCACCCACAATGCAAGCAGCCCATGACCATTGTGGCAATGGGGCCTAAACCCCCATCATCACAGTGACCAAAAGGCAAGTGTGGGGTCCATAGCTGAAGCACATTTTGACCATTGTGGCAATGGGGTCTAAACCCCCATCATCACAGTGACCAAAAGGCAAGTGTGGGGTCCATAGCTGAAGCACATTTTGACCATTGTGGCAATGGGGTCTAAACCCCCATCATCACAGTGACCAAAAGGTAAGTGTGGGGTCCATAGCTGAAGCACAGTTTGACCATTGTGGCAATGGGGTCTAAACCCCCATCATCACAGTGACCAAAAGGCAAGTGTGGGGTCCATAGCTGAAGCACATTTTGACCATTGTGGCAATGGGGTCTACACCCTCATCATCACAGTGACCAAAAGGTAATTGTTGACAAAGAAAGAGCTGCAACTGCCAAACTGCATGGATCATTCCTGGTCACAGAACCAAAAACTCATCTGTGGCAAAGTAGTGTATGTGTCCCATTGCAACATAAATTGGGGGAGCCAAATACTGCAGTGCAAATGAAACATTCCTTTGGCCATGTGCAGACAAACAACACCCATGGTGGCTGAGACCGTCAACAGTCATCAATGACACAATGACAGAAGTGACCATCAGAATGCAGAACCACATATTTGCACCAATGGGCACACAAATGCAGATACCCTGTGGAGACAGCAGATGTGAGGTGAACAGATACCATACCATGGCAGCAATGGGACACACAAACCATGATCACTGTGCTGACCGATGACCTAGGAGTCCCAGGGACAGCAGGGGAAACACACCAAACAACATACAGCCAATGGCACACCCAAGATATGCCAATGCAGTGGTGCAGATGCACAAACACAAACAGGCAGACCAACACTGTCATCATACACAGCAGGTGAGGGGTGGGGGTGCCATTGTCCCCAGGCAACAACACAACACATGAGGAGAGCTGAATACCAATCATACAGATGTGCATACACTGCCACACTAAGGTAACTCATGGATCCAAATCCCCTTTGTGGGCAAGCAGGCATTGACAGGTGAGAGGGAGCACAAAACACACATGTCACACAGGCACGTAGGAACAACAACTGACACAGCAAGTCACAGACACACCACAGCACCACCCCCAGGGCCCCCACAATGTGGTGACCCTGGGCTGAAGAAAAATACCACTGTGATGACAAAGCTAAATGTCGTTCACACTGTGAACCACAGTCAGGTGTCCTGAGCAACTAACTACCATCACACCTACACAAGCACAAATCAATCAGCATGGCCAGTAAGCCAAGGCCAACATGGAGGCAGGGGACTAGCCGGGCAACAACTCTCATCTGCACACACTCAACACCACACCCCTCGACCTCCGACAATGTGCAGCAGTGAAGTACACATGCACTGGTGACATTGCACATGCACCCATTACTATTCCAGGGTGGTGGGTGGGAACCAAGGTGTAGAAACACATCACACATGGACACTCAACAAGACTCCTGAATGTCTGACACACTGCACACTACGCTGTACATGGACATGACGGCAATACCACACCGACCAATGGGATCCCAGCCACAGTCACACACCAATGAAGAAGCCAAGGTCACCCACAAAGAACACACATAGACAACAACCAACATTGCAGCCCGGACCCTAAGGAGTGCCAGCAGTCACACACACAACGTGTCACAATCACTGAAAGATAACACAAACTGGAAATCACATGACAGGGGCAAACAACAAGTGCCAAAGGGAAACCTGATCTGTGACCCATCTGCGTCAGCACACAAACTCTGCCCTGACAGCAAACACACCTATGGGTGACACCCTGATGACCAGTAATGTGCCATGCACCCACATCACAGAGAACACAGGGAGAAGACTTTGGGGGAACATAGCTCAAGTCAGCAAGCATCACAAACAGGTACAACACTAGGGATCACAGCATGCGCAGATGAATGGAAGTGAACACACAGACATGCACATACAACACACACCTTGGGCGCAGGCAATGTCACACGTGTACACACTGCCATGAGGGGACTCCACTCCTGTGTGAGGAAAGCTGTGCCATATGTTGCCTCAGTAGGGCCCCATCATGTCAGCTGAGCACTTGGTCACACAATCAACAATTAGCACCAAATGAGGGCTCCCATCACATCAGCCTGGTCATGGATGTGCCAACGGAATCATCAGCACAGATCCAACACACTTGTATAGCAATGTTGCACTGACTACACGGATGAGTCCCTCCCCATTGATGCCCAAACCTGCATGTCCACTGGAGATGGCAACACGGTCAGGGAAGTAGACAAATGCAACGATGGCAGGCACAACAGATGTGCAGGGGTGGAAGCCACAGATATGAAATTGCCAATGTAAGTAGGAAACCCATTGCCAAATACTGAACACATGACACCCTCAGATGCTGCTATTGATGACATGGATACACCACATGATAGGACACATTCCCCCTGGACCACATGGGTTCCTGCACAGTAACACTTCATAATCATGAGACCAGATATCACCATCACTGCAGCAAGGGCATGGTTAGCTGCACCAACAACATGTACATCTGAAGCATGAGCACTAGAGAAAAGAAAGTTGCTTTATTCAGCATATGTGTTGAGGCCAAACGAAGTCCTGAAAAAGAGCAAAGGCCAATGGCCAGTCCATTGTCAAAGTTCAAACAGGGTGACACTGGCAGATGTCACCCTACGCATGCCTGCACAATACCAGGGACAATCCACTAGGAGGGGCAACCGGGGGGCAGGCCAGGCACCGCAGGGACAGGATCAGGGCTCACCAGGGGGAGTCAGGGAAGGGGTGGTGGGTGCTGGAGAGCCACTGACAACTGCAGTGGAGGTGTCTGACATGGTGTGTGCCGGCACAACTGGGGGCATGACACAGATGTCGTGGGTGCCGGCACAACTGCAGTGGACCCTGCAGATGGGGTGGACAGGTCCGCCACTGCAGTGCCCAAGTCAGACAGGGCGGTAGTGGACTCCACTGCAGTGCCTACCTCCAGGGGAGGAGAATGGGGAACAGGCAAGGTGGGTTGGACAGAGGGGGGACACCCTCACCACATCAGTGGCACAGACAAGCGCAGCGGGGGGTGTGGTGCTGGGAGAGCAAGTGGCAGGGGGAGAAGGCCGGAGCATCTTGGGGATGGTATATCTGTGGGTGGGGGAACCTGGGGCAGGGTGTGGTGGGGGCACCTGTGCAGTGGGGGCCTGAGGGATGGAGGACGGAGACCTTGTGCCTGAGCTGCAGGGCGGTGGCGGGGTCTTGCTCTTAGCACTCCGGGGGACTTGCGGGTGGGGGCCTCAGTCCGTCTGCGCCTGGGGGAGGGTGTCCGGGGGCGAGGGGCACTCTGCTCCGTGTGGGTGGGCTTCCTCTTCCCCCGGGATGCTGGAGCAGCTTCATCGGTGGGGAAGAGGCCGAGGTCACAGAGGAAGAGCTGCTGTGACTTTGGGGTTGCAGGTGAGGCAAGGGAGGGTGCTTTGGAGGGAGAGGGAACTGAGGACTGCGCAGTGCATGTGGATGCGTGTGTGTGTTCCAGGGCCCCATCCCCTGTGAGTCTGGCTTCAGTCCCCTGAATGTGCTTGCGTGTGCGTTTTGTCATTGGCGTGTGTGTCAGTGTGCTGGATGTGTGTGTGCTGGTGTGTGCCAGTGTGTGTGTGCCTGGGATGGGTAAGGTGCTGGGGAGTGTGGATGGAGCAGAGGCAGGAGGGGTGAGGGACCGTTTGAGGAGGGACACTGCTGCCGTCAGGGAGGAGTCCATGGACCTATTGCCCCTCTGTAGGTCAGACATGCCCGATGAGATGCCCTCCATGAACGACACCAGCTGAGTCAACAGCGCGGTGTGCGCATGGAGGACACTCAGCATGGCTGTCTGCCCTACATGGAGCTGGCGAAGGAGGTACACAGACTCCTCACTCAGGGCAGCAGGGGACACAGGGGCAGGGGGTGCGGTGCCTGGCCCAAAGGAGACACGCTCCCGGACATGGGAGCCTCCACGGACCTGGGGAATGGGAGCCGATGGGAGGGCGGTGGTGGTGCTGGTGGTGGCGGGGACAGCAACACTAGCTGGGGTGTGGTGGCTGCTGACACCCGCCTCCACAAGGGAGTCATCCTCCGAGTTGCTCTGGTCCTCAGCTGAGGTGGATGCTGCTGAGGACTCCTCGGTGTGGCTCCCTCGCCCTCCGTGCCACTGGGTCCCTCCGACCACTCCTCGGCTGCTGACCCAGTCTGGCTCTCCGGCTCCTCCTGGTCCGTGGAGCTGTCCCCTTCCGTGGCCGTGGATGTATCTGCAAACAATGGGGAAACAGACAGACATCAGTCACCTGCACATAACGCACACACCACTGTGAGCACAGCACATCACAGAGCAAGCCCTGGCATCATTAGTTGTACATTGCTAAAAGTGCACTAATTGAACAGGAGAAGTCAATTGTCAGTCTGATGCCAAGCATGGCACTCACATCCCACATGGCCTTGCACCCATCTGTCTGGTGTCTGTTGGATTGCAACACCCCAGTGTTGACACATGCACCAAGTACACAGTAGTTGGACAGTGCAGAGAACACGGTGTGGACACATCACAGCTCTTGCCACTGAGTCAGTACAGGTTTACGGATGTAAGGGATGCCCAGAGTCAAATAGGAAATGCATGTGATGCATACCAGCGACAGACACCATGATGCACCCATGTCCTGATAGCCAGCGCCACTATGGTGTGCATGTAGCACATGTCACTCCCCTGCAGGATCACCAATCAGTAGACACATGCCATGGCGGAGGCATGACTGCAAAGTCATACATCACTGTCTCAGTGATGTATGACTTTGCAGCCAGACAACAACACTCTGCACTGTGTCACAATAGTAGGTCATGGGGAATGCAAGTCCTGGAGCTGCACAAGTGCACATGTACATCCCCCCACAACACATCCTCTTAACCCTCATCTGTCCAGGTCATACCTATTGGACATATGGGAGACCTGTGACACTACCCTCTGAACCTGAGCCCCTCACACTCTGCTGTGCATGGGGAACAGCTGCCTGAACTTCACATTTACATGCCCCAGTCTGCATGGGCAGCTGATCAGACACCTATGTGTCACACAAGTATCGTCTCCTATGGTCACATCTCCAGTGGCATGCTGAGCCCCTACCAAGAAACTCCACAGCAGTCCTGGCGACTAATCCACAGCACACTGACACAGAGGCAGACACCTGAGGGGCAAATCACTGTGCACAATGTGTCCTCTGATACACGGGAGTGGGAGTACAGAGTGTATTGTATGGCCTGGAGTAGGCATGACTGTCCAGCCCCACATGAATGAGGGATGAGCCCTGGACTGTAGGCAGCTGGCTAAGTATGTGTGACACACGTCATATACATACTCCTGGGGCCCAAACATTGTTCCCACCCGCAGCATGGGTGTGTGCCAGGTACCCCAGCCACATGTGGTGGATCAGCTCAGCAATTGGACCACAGATCAAAGTAACACGCTGAATACATGTCAGAATACAGGCATTGTGTAAGCAATGGACCCACCCATGATGCCCACCACAGAGTCAGGGAAACAGATGCTGTCTCCCACCTTGAGTCAAGCAAACTGCAAGGACACAGTCCTAAGTGACAGAATTCCCTGCATGTAAGGGCCACACCTGGGTATCAGATGAGGAGTGGGCAGTGCACAATAGAGGGACATGGCTCCTGGACAACATGACTGCTGTACTGTGGCAGTTCAACCTGGCCCGAGGAGGGCACATAACATGTTAGACAGAGTACACAGTGCAGTCTTTGACTCACCCCCTCCTTGCTGCTCTCTGGCCTTCAGCTGCCCATCCAGGTCTGGAAAGACCACCGCCAGGATCCTGAGCATGTGGGGGTCAGGGTCCGTGTTCCGCCCCTCCTGCGAGGAGGCGACAGCTTCAGCTGGACCCGTGCAATCCTCCGGGTCCAGCCCCGAAGGTCCTGCCACCTCTTTTGGCAGTTGCGGATCCGGCGCTTGTAGACTCCCACGGACCGGACAGCCCGGACGATGTCCTTCCAGATCTCATGCTTCCGATGGGCAGAAGCCTGTCAGGATGACAAAGTGATAAGGACATTACTACACATGCAACATATCCGTGCATGACACAGTTGCATATACATGTCGCAATCACAGGGGCACATGGTGTACCCAGGCAGTGCACGGCTGCCCATGGACAGTTTTCCAGAAGTCACTACATGGTATCATAGCATGGGGAGTAAAACCCTGTTCAGAAGCACTGTCACTGCACCATACCTGTCCAGTGCAAGTCACTACACACTATGGGGGTGACAACTACTCAGTGAGCCTGCTAGCCAGTGGTGTGCTGACTCTCAGCCTTGCTAGTCAGACAAAATGCACATTCAGAAAGGCAGTGCACAGAACACTCACCTGCTCCCCTGGTGTCCCATACAGCTTGCTGTACTGTGGAAGTAGGCTGTCCAGCAGGGCCTGGTTCTCTTCAAGGCTGAAGGCTGGGGCTCTCTCCACAGTACGTGCCATTGCAGGGTCCAGAGGGGCAGAGACAGCAGCAGTGCAGTGGCAGATGTCGTCCTGGAGCATGTAGTGCAGGCAAGTGGGCTCTCAGGGGAACATGCAGCAATATATATGTGCTGGAGAGGCAGATACTGTCCCTTGTGTCCAAAGTGATAGGTCCAAGTCGTTTGCATCTTCTGAATCTGGCCAATCCATGGAATAGCAGCACCAAAACACGCCCACAGCATCCTTCAAATCTTCAACTTCATGACATACATGATTTTGCAACATTGTTGTGGGTGACCAACTGATTTTCCAGCAACCGACTCGCTCGAATATTCGAAAACGCGTCCGTTGCCAGGCAAGCCCATTGTCAATGGGTGCGCACCGATCGGTCCATTGCTGTTCAACGCGCACAGGGGTACAACGCTGCACCCGCACACATTGAAAGCAATGGGCCGGCCGGAGGCACCGATCGGTCCATTGCTGTTCAACGCGCACAGGGGTACAACGCGCACCCGCACACATTGAATGCAATGGGCCGGCCGGAGGCACCGATCGGTCCATTGCAGTACAACGCGCACAGGGGTACAACGCGTACCCGCACACATTGAATGCAATGGGCCGGCCGGAGGCACCGATCGGTCCATTGCTGTTCAACGCGCACAGGGGTACAACGCGTACCCGCACACATTGAATGCAATGGGCCGGCCGGAGGCACCGATCGGTCCATTGCAGTACAACGCGCACAGGGGTACAACGCGTACCCGCACACATTGAATGCAATGGGCCGGCCGGAGGCACCGATCGGTCCATTGCTGTTCAACGCGCACAGGGGTACAACGCGTACCCGCACACATTGAATGCAATGGGCCGGCCGGAGGCACCGATCGGTCCATTGCAGTACAACGCGCACAGGGGTACAACGCGTACCCGACACATTGAATGCAATGGGCCGGCCGGAGGCACCGATCGGTCCATTGCTGTTCAACGCGCACAGGGGTACAACGCGTACCCGCACACATTGAATGCAATGGGCCGGCCGGAGGCACCGATCGGTCCATTGCTGTTCAACGCGCACAGGGGTACAACGCGTACCCGCACACATTGAATGCAATGGGCCGGCCGGAGGCACCGATCGGTCCATTGCTGTTCAACGCGCACAGGGGTACAACGCGTACCCGCACACATTGAAAGCAATGGGCCGGCCGGAGGCACCGATCGGTCCATTGCTGTTCAACGCGCACAGGGGTACAACGCGCACCCGCACACATTGAATGCAATGGGCCGGCCGGAGGCACCGATCGGTCCATTGCAGTACAACGCATCACTGTACATGTGACTGGCATATGTCAGCATGCCTGTCTCAGATGGACATATGCCAGCCACAGATAGCTCCCAGGGAGTGAGGGGCACACCTACATCACGACAGCCTGTCCAAACCTTATCATAAGGCATGTAAGGCTGCATTTCCTATTGTGTGTATGTTGGTGTACATGTTGTCCTGTGGGTGTCACCTGTGGGCAGCCACCCCCAGGCTGTGCACGTGTTCATGGGGACAGGATCATGGGTGTTACGTGTACGTGACCACTGTGATGTGCAACTGTTCATATCTGTGCATGTGCCATGGTCACATTTCACAGTGGTGTTTGTGTATGTCATGTCACATACCCCGTGAGTCCCATGTGGGACGGTATGTTTGAGCCAGGGTGTCCCAGTGGCACAATAGTGATGGCCCTCCACAGTCTTTGTGCATGTAGTGTTTACAATGTCTCTGATTTCATGTGCACAATGGGAGACAGTCTCCACATCCACGTTGTGTGTGCATGGACTCTGATGTTGTGCGTGTGTGTCACAGACGTCCATGGCTCTCCTGCCATGGCAAGTGTGGCCACTACCTGTGGGGGTCATGTTTGTTTTGTTGTGGTGTACACATGATACTCCAGGTGATGCCAGTGTCCATGTGGCATTACAGGGTCCCTGGGAATGTGCCTGTCGTTGAGCTGTGGTGCCTGGGGCACATCTGTCCTCACATGTCACTGGGGGGTGACTGTGACACAGCATCATGATATCCAATGGGCCAAACAGGGACAAATTGATGCCACCTGTAGGACCGTGTTGACAGATGTTGGCCATGTATGTACCATAAATGTCGTTCCGGTACTGCACACTTCATGTAGTTGTGCCTCATGATGATGTATGTTGGGATCTTGAGTGTGTTCAATGCCGCATATGTGGGGTGACTGACGATCTTGCTTACTTCTCCTCTGCACTGCAGGGCTCCTGCTGTCCATCGGCCATTCCCAGACCTGGCAACGATGGTGGAACGGGACAGCATCCGACGGTACCGCTTCACCAGGCAGCTGATTGAGGATTTTGCAGTGCAGTTGTCCCCACATTTGCAGCCTGGCCGGCCGTATCCTACAGCGCTGACCCCCAAGGTGAAGGTGATGGCAGCCCTACACTTCTTTGCCACCGGTACCTTCCAACATACTGTGGCGTCTGCTGGTGGGATGTCACAGACCATGTTCAGCCGTGTGCTCCGCGATGTTTTGGCGGCAATGTTGCTCTTCCTGAACCGGTACATCTATTTCCCTAGACTGCGACGACTCACTGACGTGAAGAGTGACTTTTATGCCCTGGGGAGGATGCCGCATGTCATTGGCTCCATTGATGGGACACATGTGGCTTTGGTACCACCACAGGCCCAGGAGCAGGCCTACAGGAACCGCAAGCACTACCACTCGGTCAATGCACTGGTGGTGTGTCTTGCAGACATGACCATCACACACGTGTGTGCCCGTTTCCCTGGTTCAGCACACGATGCCTTTGTGATGAGGAGTAGTCGCATCCCCAGGTTGATGGCACAGATGCAGAACCAGCGTGCCTGGCTTGTCGGTGTGTACTGACTTTGTGCCATTGTGTGTGATCTGATCTGTAGTATTCCGCCCACTTTTCCAAGTCAGCTGATGTGCACTTGTCTGTCCGTAGGTGACTCGGGATACCCCAACATGCCGTGGTTGCTGACACCCCTCAGGAACCCTGTGACACCTGCCCAGATGCGCTACAATGAGGCACATGGTCGGACCAGGAGAGTGATTGAGCGGACCTTTGGTCTCCTGAAGAGCCGCTTCCGCTGCCTGGACAAGACCGGAGGGTCCCTCCCATATGCCCCTGCGAAAGTGTGCAAGATTATCATCGTCTGCTGCATGCTCCACAACCTGGCAGTGCGGAAGGAGTTGCCTCTCATCCAGGATGACGATGACCAACATCCGCCACCTGTGGAGGATCCTGGCCTGGACCACGATGCCAGTGACGATGATGATGATGATGGTGATGGTGATGTCCGCACACAGCTCATCACCAACTTCTTTAGCTGAATGTGAGTATCCTGAGGTGTCATGTGAATGATGTGAGTTGGCATGATGTGTGGGTGGTGCTCTGGTGCTGTTGGAGTGTGTCCATGGGCTACTTGACAGGATGTGTGTTGCGATGTGTGGTGACAGGTGGGCTGTACTCCCCAACAGTGTTGACATGCTAACTTGGTTCTGGGTGGGTATCTTGTAACATGTATTGTGCATGAGTTTTGCTGTTCTGTCCTGTACTGCATTGCTTTTGACTGTGTGTCATTTCTGTCCTTCACAGGGTACTTTCAGATTCGTTTGGTCAACTGTGTCCACCGACGACGTGATTGCACATCCAGGCTGGTAGCTGTTGTGTCCCTACAGGTGATGTGCGCCACACCCATGGACTTCCTTCTGTCTACAGTTGTTGACTGTGTGCCCGCTACCAGGTGGGGTTACCTTGCATCTGTAGTGGTTACGGCATGTTGCTACTGTGTAATAAACCTGTGCTTCACTTAGTGATGTGCGTTGTCTGTGGTCACACATTTGACTGCCATTTGCTTACTGCACCTGTGGGCTACTTGACTACAACTGGGAATGGGTGTGGTGTCTGTGCATTGCACCGTCTTCCCTGGCAACATCAGTGTAGGCAATGAGTCAGATGGCCTAGGTGTGTATGTGTTGTGTAGCCCTGGTGGTGTGTCTCCCTCATATGTGTCACGTTGCCTGTACTCACATGCCTGTGTTGTCCTTGCTGTTGCAGTTCGCATACACTGTGTAATTTTGCAGTTCATCATCCCCATAACAGCACCCACGTTGGAATCACGAAAGAGGCAAGTATGGTGTATTAGTGTGTTTATTGTGATAATAGTGCATAGGATGGATTGTGCTGTACATGAATCTTGCAATCCCAAGTTCCTAGATGAATAGAAAGTCCAGGTAGACAGGATCCCCAGTATCGGGGCCACTGTTGTCTGACACATTGTTCCAACTTATACTCCCCATGCAATGTGTGGGAGTAGTGTTGCCATCAACAGGGTGAACAGTCTGTGCACAAAGGCGAAAATCCAGAACAGGTTCAGGCTTCCTGGGAGTTGCGCTTGGCCATCAGCCTCTCACTTTCCCCTCCTCGGACGACCCCTCTTCTTGGGGGGCCCTCAAGTGCAGGCTGCTGCGGTGCAGGGGACTCTCCGCCAGAGTCCTCCTCCTCCCTGTGGCAGTTGCAGTTTGTTCGGTACCAGATGTTGTTGGCACACAGGGAGGTGTGGACTGGTTGCTGTTCATCTGGCGGAGGCATTGTAAAATGTCCCTGTGCACCGCCGTCATCTCATGTAGTACATCCCACTTGGACTCCACGCGGGTCATGTGGGAGTCCACACGTGACATGTGGGAGTCCACACGTGACATGTGTGACTCCACTTGGGACATGTGGGAGTCCAAGCGGGCATGATGGGCAGCCTGCTGCTGTTTGATGTCTCTGAGGAGCCCCACTACCTGGCTGAGCTCTCCGGTGCTGGACTGGTACGCATCAGCTATGCGTACCAGTTGTGGGTCTTCATGCACACCAGCAACGTCTGCAAGCAGCGACCTCTGTCTCCCACCCCTCCCACCACCCCTGCTGACATGTGCAGTGTGTGCAGTTGCACGCACAGATAACCCTGGTCCACCTTGGGGGTTGGTGGTGGTGGTGGTGTCCATGGCCCCAGGTTGGTCCAGGGTCACTGCGCTGGTGTTGTTCCTTATTCTGTCCATGTCGGCAGGGATGGTATTCGTGGTGACAGTCGTTGGAGGGGTGGGTGCAGGGGGTGCAGCTGGTGGACCTGCTGGTGCTGCAGCTGGTGGTCCTGCTGGTGCAGCATGTTGACTTGCACCGGATGTGCCAGGTTGTTCATCGTCCGAGGAGGACAGAGGCTGTACGACGCCAGTGAGCTCGGCATCCTCTTGAGCCTGGGACTGGGACTCCTCAGCGTCTGCTGCTGTGTCCCTATCATCACCTGTTTTTGGGAGACACAAACAATGTATGTCATGTTTCTGCAGGCATCAGTGGTTGACACACCTGACAGTTGTGACTGTGCCTCGGGGTGCGGGCCTGTACATTGTATTGTCCTAAGTCGTCACAGTCAGGGGTTGATATTGGTGTGGCACATTGTCCTGCATTATTTGGGCATTTCTATGTATTCTCTGGGGTGTGAACATGGTCTGCATTGATTGTGTTTGGTTGACAGCCAGACCTCCTTCCCACCCACCCACCCACCCAGTCAGTTATCCCACCATGGAACGTGCTTGCATTGCAGGGAGTGTAAGTTGTCTCTCAGGATGTCAGTCAGTGGTGTCCTGCTGTTTGTTGGTGCACAGTTGGCAGCAGGGCCTTGTGCTCCCCACAGCAGTAGCCAGTGTCAGCCATCTTGTGAGTCCTTCTCCACTCCCTGTGATGTGAGCATGGTTCAGGGTGGTGTTGATGGGCCAGTTGTGAGGCTGAGCAATGTCTGTGACTACGACTCCCATCATGCTATTGCCTCCACCCCCTTCCCAGCATGCCCATGCTTCCTTCCTTTTGACTCTGCTTCCCTGTGGGGTGGGCTGGCTGTGCTGACAGGATGGCTGGGAGTGTTGTCCTGGCAGTTGTTTGGCTAAGAGTCCCAAGAGTGTCCCTGTGCTTCACACAACATAAGCCAGGGTGGTGGTGCTTTGTGGGATCTTGTGTTAGGATGGAGGGCATTGCATTCTACCAGGTGGGTACTGTGGAGTTTGTGTTGGGGGGGTGTGAGGGGAGGTGCTGGTGACTATGGTCAGTGCTGCAAGTCCCCCTTCCCACCCAGCCAGCCAGATATCCCACCATGGAACGTGCTTGCATTGCAGGGAGTGTAAGTTGTCTCTCAGGATGTCAGTCAGTGGTGTCCTGCTGTTTGTTGGTGCACAGTTGGCAGCAGGGCCTTGTGCTCCCCACAGCAGTAGCCAGTGTCAGCCATCTTGTGAGTCCTTCTCCACTCCCTGTGATGTGAGCATGGTTCAGGGTGGTGTTGATGGGCCAGTTGTGAGGCTGAGCAATGTCTGTGACTACGACTCCCATCATGCTATTGCCTCCACCCCCTTCCCAGCATGCCCATGCTTCCTTCCTTTTGACTCTGCTTCCCTGTGGGGTGGGCTGGCTGTGCTGACAGGATGGCTGGGAGTGTTGTCCTGGCAGTTGTTTGGCTAAGAGTCCCAAGAGTGTCCCTGTGCTTCACACAACATAAGCCAGGGTGGTGGTGCTTTGTGGGATCTTGTGTTAGGATGGAGGGCATTGCATTCTACCAGGTGGGTACTGTGGAGTTTGTGTTGGGGGGTGTGAGGGGAGGTGCTGGTGACTATGGTCAGTGCTGCAAGTCCCCTTCCCACCCAGCCAGCCAGATATCCCACCATGGAACGTGCTTGCATTGCAGGGAGTGTAAGTTGTCTCTCAGGATGTCAGTCAGTGGTGTCCTGCTGTTTGTTGGTGCACAGTTGGCAGCAGGGCCTTGTGCTCCCCACAGCAGTAGCCAGTGTCAGCCATCTTGTGAGTCCTTCTCCACTCCCTGTGATGTGAGCATGGTTCAGGGTGGTGTTGATGGGCCAGTTGTGAGGCTGAGCAATGTCTGTGACTACGACTCCCATCATGCTATTGCCTCCACCCCCTTCCCAGCATGCCCATGCTTCCTTCCTTTTGACTCTGCTTCCCTGTGGGGTGGGCTGGCTGTGCTGACAGGATGGCTGGGAGTGTTGTCCTGGCAGTTGTTTGGCTAAGAGTCCCAAGAGTGTCCCTGTGCTTCACACAACATAAGCCAGGGTGGTGGTGCTTTGTGGGATCTTGTGTTAGGATGAAGGGCATTGCATTCTACCAGGTGGGTACTGTGGAGTTTGTGTTGGGGGGGGGTGTGAGGGGAGGTGCTGGTGACTATGGTCAGTGCTGCAAGTCCCCCTTCCCACCCAGCCAGCCAGATATCCCACCATGGAACGTGCTTGCATTGCAGGGAGTGTAAGTTGTCTCTCAGGATGTCAGTCAGTGGTGTCCTGCTGTTTGTTGGTGCACAGTTGGCAGCAGGGCCTTGTGCTCCCCACAGCAGTAGCCAGTGTCAGCCATCTTGTGAGTCCTTCTCCACTCCCTGTGATGTGAGCATGGTTCAGGGTGGTGTTGATGGGCCAGTTGTGAGGCTGAGCAATGTCTGTGACTACGACTCCCATCATGCTATTGCCTCCACCCCCTTCCCAGCATGCCCATGCTTCCTTCCTTTTGACTCTGCTTCCCTGTGGGGTGGGCTGGCTGTGCTGACAGGATGGCTGGGAGTGTTGTCCTGGCAGTTGTTTGGCTAAGAGTCCCAAGAGTGTCCCTGTGCTTCACACAACATAAGCCAGGGTGGTGGTGCTTTGTGGGATCTTGTGTTGGGATGGAGGGCATTGCATTCTACCAGGTGGGTACTGTGGAGTTTGTGTTGGGGGGGTGTGAGGGGAGGTGCTGGTGACTATGGTCAGTGCTG
>CAWUFW010026851.1:0-30445 GCA_963921515.1 Calotriton arnoldi
ATCTCGCTGGAATCAAGGAACCTGCCAAGACGAAGAGCTGCAAGAGCTGCCAGGAGGAGTACTGCCCCTTTGCTGTGTTGTTGCTTTGTTGGGTTGGCCTGCAGCTGCTGCGTCTGCCTTGGGCAGTGAAAGGACTGGACTGAACTTTCTACTACTTGTTCTGACAATTTCCAAGGGCCTGAAACCGAGCTGGCCTCCTGTTAAGAAGTCTCAGGGACTGCAAAGACTTCACAACCCTCTGGGTACCGCTTCTGGAACCGCTGTTTCAGTTGCCACAGAGGAAGGGAACCGCAACCGACTCCGTCAACCGACTCCATCGCTGGCCCGGTGTCCTGTTTGCACCGCAGACCGCACCGTCCGCATCTCGCACCGCAACCCTGGTCTCACCGACGACGACGTCCGACGCCATCGCCACCGAGCCGCTGCTTGCACCGTGACCTGTGGCACCGCAGTTCGCATCGCATCGCTTCACTGTGCCAGCCGGACCAGACCGACGCTGTCGCTGCAACTGACTCAACAATCGTGACCGCATTGCAGTTGGGGCACCGCTCGCACGCTTCGCGACGCACCGCTCCGACTCGCTCCGCTGTCCGACGCCAGCTCCCGCACTCCGGCTTGGTCGCCTGCATCGCAACCTGCCAGCACCGCATCGAGCACCGTCTCACCCTGTCCCGCACGCCTTGGACTCACCGACTCCGTCTGCACGATTGTCACCGAGCCGCTGCCTGCACCGCATCGAGAGGACACCGCGCCCTGCACCGCTTCCATCTTGCACCGCAACCGCGACATACGCCGACCGGCTCACACACTCCGTGCCCGCCACAACGAGAAAAGGTACTGTGACCGAGTCTGTTCACGACTCTGCTGGCCCGTATCGACGCGGTCGGCTGGAACTGTTAGACTCTGTGGTTTTCAGCATCGCGGTAGACTCGGACAGAGTTACCGACTCGTACGAACTTTGTTTTTGAACTATTCCTGCAAAGAAGAAGTTATCTTGCAACATAACCACTTTTAAAGTACTGTACTGTGGATTTTTATCGTATTTGGTCTTGTTTTAAAGTATATAAAAATATTGGATATTTTTCTAAACTGGTGTGGTGTCAGTTTGTAGTGCTTACACTGTATTACTGTTGGTTATGTGCAAATGCTTTACACACTGCCTCTAGAATAAGCCTGACTGCTCGTGCCAAGCTACCAAGGGGGTGAGCAGGGGTTATTTTAGGAGTGTAATTCCCTTACCCTGACTAGGAAGAAGGGTCCCTACTTGGACAAAGGTGCAAGCCCTTGCCAACTAGAGATCCCATTTCTAACAGCATCATGCAGTACTATGAGGGGAGTGTTTGCCTCAAGCAAACCTTCTAGTACAATTGGCATAAATTAACAGCATACAGTAAGTCTGAAGTCAATTACACTCACATTCCTCTCTTTTCTACAGAACGATGCATTCTGGAGAACAACTTGGTGGCTTCAATATGCTTTGTCTTCTTGGGAACTGCATCTTATCAGAAAATCCATCTTATTGGTCATGCTTCAGCTAAACCTTTAAAAGCCACTAGAAGGAAAAACATTGCTTAGAATTGATTCCATTTATAATGCACAGGCTACATATTGTTCTCATACTCCAGCTACCTGCACAAAGATGCAATGGTGATGTGGGTTGTGCCCAACTGGGTCACCAGCCTAAACCCTAGGATATGAAAGTATACCAGTTATAAAGGATGACGAACCCTTACCTACTTTTGTGCCATGCTTCATCATTAGCAACTGACCTGGTAAGATGATACTACCAGGGTGGATCCAACCTCAATGCGATGTTGAGTCTGCCCTGGTAATATCATCTTATCAGGGTGCAGTCCGGTTGTTGATGATGAAGCATACCACAAAATGTGGATGACGCTTCCTTTTCCATTATAACTGGCATACTTGCAAATCCTAGCGTTTAGGCTGGGGACCCAGTTGGGCACAACCCACATTGCCATTGCATCTTTGTGTGTTTGTCTGGTACTTTTTCAGAGGATATGCAATGGTTATACCTCCGTCTCACCCTTTGCAATGGAGAAGCATCATTTCCGACTTTATGTTTGTATTGTCCATGGAGGTACAACATATCTCAGTCTCCTCAGTACAAGAAATCCATAAAAGTCAAAGTTGAAAAGAAAACAAGAGTGCCCCTCCTGTCCCAAATAGTTCCACAAGACTTATAGTCACCTGGGATTACCTAAGAAATCAGAGGGAATCTGGCTCTAGAGCCAAACGTCCATTCCTAGCCTTCCACACAACTCCCTGAAGATCTTATGGCTCTTGTAGCACCCAGATTTCAGATCCCATGTCTCCATAGGATACACAAGCCGGTCAATTACCAGAATGTTATTTTATCTGCTGAGCTCTGGGCTATCCCACAAATAAACCCAGTCATGCAGAGGCACAATAAAGTTATTATTGACAAAATATAAATTCCTTTTTAAAAATGTAATTCATTACCAAACACGTCTCCATTAAAAATTTCATAACAGTGTTCCCCCTGTATAAAACATTAAATACCATGGACTGCTTAAGTAATAATGAAAGTGTCATTTCTGCATTTATATCTTCATATTAGATTCCATTTATTCCTTGCCTCTTTTATTTGCTCCTCTAACTTTGATATTGGGTTTCTTACAAAGTTATTGTGGAGGTATAATGATGACTAGGCACCTAAAATAGGATTCCAAGAGATATTTCAAAAATGTTCAACGAAAATAATTTGGAATTTGGTGTCCTTTTCAGGCATGTCCATGGCACTTGTGTCATTTGGAGTAACCATATTGTAATCTATATGTATTTAAAAAAGGGGCTTTGGGTCTGTGTCCTTCAGTCATTTGCTTCTGTGGCTCTGGAGCCTTCAGTCATTGGCCTGAAACACTTTCAATCACATCTTGGATCAGTTCACAGGAGTATTTCAGTCTCACTGTTTTTCTATTGGCTGTTCAGTTGTGCCCTTCCATCTTCATTGTAGTGCACCAGGGACTATTTTACAGTGAGCGAGAGGTGCAGTAGCACTCTGGATAAGTGCTGCTAAAGCATCTGAAAGATGGGTGCTACTGAAAAGAAAGCAACCCTTGTGCTGTAGTATCCATTTTTCATATGCTTTTGCCCGCTCTTGCTCCCCACTACAAAAACAAGTTTCAGCAAAGCCAATAGCATGTTGTTTTAAATGTCAAACTAATTGAACAGAAAGAAGATTTTGTCACTGAGCACACAGAGCTCAAAGTAGTTGTGCAGGAATGGATGTTACAGGGTTCCTTCATTGTGCCTACTTACAACTTTTAAATGATAGCATTAACTTATGTGGGAGCAGTACTTTCTGAGAATTTGTAGTAGGATACCCTTGCAAATCATTTGTTCTTTTTCTATTTATTGTAATGTGTTGTATGATTTGATCTTTTATTCATACATTTTATTTATCAGGATCAGATGAACAACAATCCATCGACAACACATAAACAAAATCAGCATTTTAACTATCGACACAGACTAGAATCTAGTTGATCATATAATACAATCATTAAAACATTTACTGGTTTGTCTGTAGTAGGCCTATCAGTTAGTACTCGTGATACAATTTAAAAACATTTTAGCACCTTTATTCTCAAGTGGCAGATGACTAGCAAATATTTTGAGATTTCAAACACCACACAGGGACTGGTATCATATTTACAGATCCTTAGAGCTTCATTGTATTTCGTTGTGCCCAACTTCCGGCATAATGCTTATCCCATTTAAATCATGCTCTTTTATAGTCATCTCAATAAAATAGAAAATGTGCATCCAGCTCGTCTGACTGCTTGCATACCGGGCACGGCTTGCTTGTTTGTTTAGCGGTCAGCAAAGACTTTGTAAATGATGATAGCAGGACAGTACCCAGCCGAAGGGTAATGTAGAGAGATCTGGTTAAAGAAGGATCAATATTATCCATAAAATCTTCAAATTTGTAATCATATTTTATTGTTAAAAACACTTGTCAATCTACCTGTGGTGGGTGAAAGGTGCATTTTTTTACAGGTCAAAATCAAATTATTTCCTTCACAATACTAATACGCAGATAGAAGAGGCTCTAGTCCAATACTCCCCCAGCCCAACTTCTGTAAGTACATTCCTTACATATTGCACCCAAGGAATCTTGCATATCTGAGCTCTAACTAAAATATCATGGAGACCCACTCTGTATGTGACTAGTTCCTCTGAAACCCAGAGCCTAATCCAGTATAGAATTGATCTCAGATGCATGTGCTCGCTTATGGGTTTCAAAGCCAAATCAAGTCTTAACAGCACTATCAGGCACTTTGGGGAAACTTTAATACCAATTGTAAAAAAGTATTTTCAGCAGCCCGAGATTGTTCAAGTTAAAGTGCCTACAAAGCCCCGAGCTGTAAAGGACCGCGCTTGCTGCCTGGGCTCTAAATAAAGCGGGTGACACAGGTTAGTTATCATACGTTTCATAACCCTGTTAATTAGTGTTACTCTCTGTATTAACAGCAATGCCCTTTTTTTGTATTTGTTCAATTCATGCATGCGAATCAGAAAGTCTGACACCTAAATAATCAAATTCCTTAACCCTCGCTAGTCTATGTGAGTCTAAAATTATTTAACCCCGGAATCTTTTTTGTAGGTTAAATACCATGAGTTTAGTCTTCTGAGCGTTTATCTCCAACCCATGGTTACTACAACAATTCAACGTCTGGAGGAGTAATTAGAGTCCTTTCTCAGTTTTTTAAAATTAACAACGGGTCATCTGCATAAAGCAGAGCAGGCACCTTTCTACCCATCCCGTACCGAAGAGTCATTCTCACAATTAAGTAGACAATTTATGCAACCCTTCATAAAAAGCAAAAAGAGGATAGGCGCAAGGACTGTTAGTTCACCATTTTGGCCCCACCGAATCTGGGCAAAATTATCTGAATGTAACCACCTTACTATATCAAGTAGGCCTGAGGTTATCTCTAACTCTGCTAGTATGAGCCCTAGGGACTGTGTCAAATGCACAGGCAACAAGTGCCAAATAAAGATTTCCCCTCCTGATGTCAACCACCTTCCATTTAATCAGGAGAAAGTGGAAGACCTGGTCGATAGTACTAGTTCTAGGTCTAAGTTAAGCCTGGAATGAACTTGACATGTAATTTTTCAGACATCCAGATCCTTAGCACGTCGAGAACCTGCCTACAGAATTTTTTCTGTAGGTTATCGATCAGGCTAATAGGGCAGTATTTGCTACAGTCAATTCAAATTCCCTTCTTATGTATGGGGATAATCTTTGCTCCTGTCCATTTGTCAGGTTTTGGTGCACCTGTGGTTATGGAATTTGATAGAACGCTAATATATTGGGCCCAACATTAGGTTAAGAAATAAAAAAAAATTGGGCAGTATTGTATTGAATCATTCAGGGAGAAAACAATGCTCATAACTGCTGTGCTTTTTGGCTCAGTTTGGGATGATGGCCCAGATTTACTATGATATTGCATTGTAGTTGGCCCTTTTTGCAGGGTCATCCCAGAACTTTTTGCCTTCCTCCTGTATTTTTTTCTGACCTGTTGTTGGTGGTTTTATGACTCTTGGCACTTTATCACTGCTGTTCAGTGCTAAAGTGCATGTGCACTCTATGGTAAACTTGGTAAGATTGGTCTACACCCATTTGGCATATTTAATTTACCTGTCAGTCCCTTGTACAGTGGTATCCCATATGCCCAGGGCCAGTAAATTAAATGCTACTAGTGGACTTGCAGCGCTGCTTGCGCCACCCACCAAAGTAGCCTTTCAAACCTGTCTCAGGCCTCTGCCACTGCAGGGCCTGTGCGCGCAGTTTACTGCCGCTGTGACGTGGCACATAAAGTGGTTGCCATGGATTGCATTCACAATGATGGGGAGTTCCTAACATGTGCACGCTACTAGTGTGCACTAGAGTGCACTGATGATTCTGATGTATGCATAATATATGATGCTAGGAACAGTCCCTGCCAGTAGTGACTGGGTTGTGCTATTTGTGATGATTATGACAATGGACTGATTGGTCAAGTGATTTATGTAATCCCTGTAAAGTCATGACAAGTGCCTAGTGGCACAGTGATATAAATGTGATTGTTTTCTAATGTGTTTTTATGAATAATACAGAGGATATTTTTATATGACCTTGTGTGGAGTTTCTTTTGTGGTGTGCCTAGTGTGTCGCAGCTGTGCGAGCGTGTTGCACAAATGCTTTACACATTGCCTCTGGGATAAGCCTGACTGCTCGTGCCAAGCTACCAAGGGGGTGAGCAGGGGTTATCTTCAGCATGTAACTCCCTTGCCCTGACTAGAGTGGTGGTTTCTGCCTGGCTTAGGCGCATGCCCTAGCCAACCAGAAAACCCATTTCTAACAGGCTGCATCACTTTTGTGGTGCAGCCCGATGCAAAATCATTTTGGGCATTTACTAAGCCATAAAATGCAACTTTGTGTGGTTTCATAAATACAAAGTAACACAAGACAGCACCTAGCGCATAGCGCTGCCTTGAGTTGCTTTGCATAAGGTAAACGTCATATGGGTTGAGCATGGACTTTCACATGCACCACCTATGTATTTTGATGCAAATCCAGATTTACAAAGACTTGCAGACTTGGTGCCCAAATAGTATGCCTAACAGACAAAGGCGTAACAATGAAAAATATCCTCTTTTCTCCCCGTTGCTTCCTCTTTCCATGTGTTCTGCGTTCTGCAGCACACATAGAAAGAGGAATATGCTTCTAAGAATTGTTTTTGTGCAGGAAGGTGCACCTTCCTGCACAAAAACAATCTTGCCCATAACACAAGCACCCTTGCATTATGCTACAAGGCTGCCTGCGTTAGGGTTAGGCAGCACACAGCGCACCAGTGCAAGTAGAGGGCAGAAATGCTGCATATCATTGTAAATATGGACCATTTCTGTTCACTCCCTTTCATGCAATGCATCGCAGCAAGTTCCCTTGCTGCACCGTGTTGCATAAAAAAATAGTAAATGTGCCCCAATATATCTAGTCCATCGTCTTCTAAATGTTCAGTGGGAAAGGTCTGAAAATAGGTGACACATTCATTAGCCTGGATATGTACTCGAGACTTATCGCTTTGTTCCGGTCATCACGATTCACTTTTTGCCAAAATGCTTTTGTATTATTATTCCTAGTTGCCTCTGATAGCTCTTCCCATTTCTCTATGTCCCACTTGATCTTTGCCCTTTTGAGACTATCCTGGTATAGTTTCCCCATTGGCTTAATTCTGTCCCTGATGGCCAATTTAATTGCAGTTATGAATTCAGTTTTCCTAGCTCAGCAGTTAGGGCTAAACTACTAGCTACCTGTTGAACAATTCCTGTCCACCTTTCTATTGATTCTTTCTGAAAAATGCCTTTAAATCCCAAAATAACATATTGTGACTTTCCAATAGCAGGAGAGGATAGTCTATGTTAGTTCGAAAACATTCTAAGGTAAGGATAATATTCCCATATAATCATATGATTTGATCAATTAGCATGCCACCAGTTGACTTAGAGAGAAATGAATGCATTGTGCACCTGCACCTAGTCAGTGGCATAGCAAGGCTGTCATGGGCCACACAGTAGGCAGGGAAAATTGCGCCTTAGCCCAGGTTTTGAAGTAAAACACTGCCATAACTGGGGTTCATTGTGACCCTGACATCTCTGGGTCCTGGTGCCACTGCACCTGCAACATTAATAATAGCCATGCCCCTGCAGCTAGCACATGGACTTAAACTACTCCAATAAATGATACATCACCATTTCATGATCGGTGTTGAAGATCCCGCAAGAGAGATGAGTTATGTAGCACCTCTGATGCCGATAGAAAGTGGCTGGGCAGCAGAGCATACACATTTTTTTAGCCACCTTATCCCTTTAGGCTCTGATTTGTCTGTAGTGGCACCATACTTTCTAAGGGAAAGGCGCAGCATCGCTATGCATCGTCTTGCTGGTCAGAATTTGCTGGCTATCAGATCAACTTCCTGCTGCACTGAAACACTTTGCAGCAGAGAACATCCTTCACTTTCCTTCTTGGTGTCATTTCAGAAAGTAATGGCTCAGCGAAGAGAAGGGAAGGGAGGGTAACCCACTTTTCCTGCAACCTCCTTATAATTACTCAAGGTGGAAAAGAGGTCTCACCATTAGGGAAAATGGTTCTAATGATGCTGATGCACCAATTTCTGGTTGATCCTCCCTTCCACCCATGGAGAGAAGGTGCCCTGCTACTCCAAACTGGAAGTGAGCACTGCTGCACTTATCTTCAGGGCACTCATGTTATAGATTGTTAATAATGGAAAGATACTACACGTGTAGGAAGTAAATGATTGTTTCCAGGAAGAAGCCCAACTGAATAGAGGGTGAAGATTTTCCATCTGGCACGTCTTATAAATAGTACACCTGCTAAATGGGTGCATAGTACAAATGCAACACCACACACACACACTGCATCCAAGAATGGTACCCCTTGTATAGCAAATAAGAATGACAGCTACGACTGATGTTGAGGCCAAGCAGAATGCCCATATTCTCCAAGAGGAACTTGAGGAATGGACCTATCCAACAAATTCAATCCCCCTTCATCGGATGGGGTTCAGGCTAGAGCACAAATAGTAGAACAACAGACCACATCTTAGCACAAGCTCTGCCATTCTACATACACTAAAGGTGAGGAGCTTCAGATTGTTTACCTGCCTCAGTGATTATTGGATTGCTTTCGATGGAGTTGATGAGCCGTTTTTTGGCCTAAACTTACAAAGTGGGGCATTTCGCAGCCAATGCTGTTAGCAGTTTCATTTCTGTATTGGAATACCTGGGTTCAAGGTTAAATTAACTATATGTGGTCACGTCTCCAATAGGATTCCGAAGAGCAGGGTGTTAAAACAGGGGTGCATTCTCGCTCCAATGTCATTTAGCCTCAATGCTACTGACGTTCTCTGAGATTCCCAAGGCAAGAGCTAAAGAACCTAAGTTGGGCTTATATCCTGTGTAAGTAAGTACTGCAGTATGCAGACGTCACCCTTGTCTTGGATCAATCAGCGGCAGGTGTGCAGCTTCCTCTGACTGCTCTTAATGGCGGTAAGATTGTCCAACGCAAAGAATCTGCTGAGCTCATCTGTAACGAGACTCTCCAAATAGCTAGCTTGCTTATCAATGCTGTTCTAGTGCAATAGGCAACAATGCAATCATTCTGGGGTGTGTATAACGCCCCCCCCCCAACAAAAACACATTTATTAATTTACAATAATAAACACAAACTCACTAATATATGCAATGCGTCGGTTTTATAACAACTATGGGGCAGATTTACAATTCCTGGCGCATCCCTGCAAATCAGCAGGGATGCTCCAGGAAACTTGCGACACGCATCACAATCCTTGCGCCACCACGGATGCGCCGCATTTACAATGCGGCGCATCATGGCGCAAGGAAATGCAGATGCGTGTCGCATCTGCTGTCGTAACAATGGCGCAGTGCTGGAGTTGTGTCGCGGGCGCGACGCAACTCCAGCACTGTGCCAACCCGGCCTATCTTGCACATGGTGCGTCACACCTTACGCCTGCTTCAAGCAGGCGCAAGGTTTTGGCGCAGCGGGGTCGGAAAAGTGACTCAGTGAAATCTTGTAGATTTCACTCAGCCACTTTTGCGAGGCGTTCCTGCGCCGGAACGCCCCCCCCCCCTGCTCCGGAACGCCCACATGAAACCTGAAGCAGGTTTCATGTGGCGCAGGGCTTTACAACGTGACTCATCTTCCTAGATGCGTCACGTTGTAAATACCCCGCAGCATGGCGCTGGCTTTACGCTGCCGTTGCGTCACAGAAGTGATGCAACGGCGGCGCAAAAGTGGCGTAAGGGGCTTGTAAATCTGCCCCTTCCTCTGCAATCACTGCAATGTTACCACACACAGCCTCCAAACTGTCCCGAAGCCTGGCTAAATGGATGGACTTAATTCAGTGTACCATTTTTGGATTAATGTTTTGCTGTTTGAATTGTACCTGCAGTAACAGTCTCTTTAACTAAATCACAGTTTCTTTGTAGTTGCTATTCCTTGCGTCTGGCACCTGATAATTCTTATAGTCTGTGCTTTGGTCTGCAGATCTAAGAATCCGAGCCCGCCCAGCCCTGGAAGATTTACTTCAAAGACTCAATATCCAAGTTACAGCTAGAAAGTTCGTGGTTTATGTCTACCGCTTGTGAAAGGTTTACTCAAATGAACAAATAAAAAAAACAAGCTTCGGTGCTCTTATTTACAAACGACATTGAGGAATTTAATTGAAAGAATAGTGGAGTTATATATCAGACAGTTATGTAGAGTATGCTCCCCACATTCCGGAGGAAGCCATTGGCAAGGTAAACAAGATATAACATTTTGTGTATTCGTTTTTCATTATTCCAATTATCTAAATTTAGATCTTTTTGGGACAGTTTTAAAATTATGAATAAACGTTGGGGTCTCTGGCAGAAACATTTAGAGATATTGTTTCACCGTAACGTGCATTTATGTCATTTAATTTGACTCAACAGGCAATTAACCATGCATGGTATTAGTTTCTGTAGAATTTTAGGGCCTGTCCAGATCTGTATTATTTCTATTCAAAGATCTTAATTAATGAATAATATAAAAAATAAACTGAAATTGAAACTGCGCAAGTATACTGTTGCTGTTCCACACACTGACAATCTGGGGTCTGGATAAAAGCATGTACAAACATATCTCCCAAACTATTACACGCCTCAGCTTAGGTCTGCTGGTGGGTTGGGCTCTAAGAAGACAGTATTGAGTGTTCGCATCCACCTGTGGGCAGATATTTTAACTGTGGAACAGGCTGGCTACTGACGCAAGCCCTAGAATGCCTGCAAGAAAAATAAAACATAAGTATTTTTATTTCTCGTACTACTTGATCAATCGTGCCACTGGGCATGCCATGAGCTCCGTGTGGGTGGAGTCACAATGTTATTGAAGTGTTCTCTGTGCATCAGAACCCACACGACGGGTTTGAACTATTATTTAATTGTGATGGAATAGTCAGATACGTAAAAGGCAAAACTAACCCGGATGTGTACCCACATCTACTTCCTTGTACTTTATTATATGCAAACTGTAACGTGTGACAATCACTCCGGCGACATTGACTAGCTAAATGTAGCAGATAAATTTGGGACTGAAGGGGAAGACAAAGTTCTGTAATAAAACGAAAAAGAGAACTAAATGCATTGAACCTTCAGGATGTGGCACCATGTAGGCAAATATAGGGCAGGTAGCATTCTCACGAGCGTAGAGGGTGCTTTTAATAAGGAGGAAACAGGTATTTGGGCGCACCTGGACTAGGGAGCTTTACCTGTCAATCACACAAGCCCTCGAACCATTGTCAAATATACAAGAGAGAGATGGGCATCTCACCACCTGGGAGGGAGGGGCAACAGTGATATGTATTCAAGGGACCCTTGACTGTCAGCAATGGTGTAGCGTGGGAGGGTCCACAGGGGCGGTTGCCCTGGGCGCAAAATTCTTAGTTTAAAAGAAAGTATTTCGCCCCCTAACCCGTGGACCGTTGGCACTTCCTGAGCTAATGGTTCACACGGGGTGCAATACTTTCTTTTAAAATTTTGCTCTGGGGGCTGGCAACCCACGCTACGACTCTGACTGTAAGTGATGGTAATGCGTAGTCAAGTCATGGGAGACAAGGCCTATGTTGTCAACTGGGCAGCAGGTGGAGAGCGATAGGCACACAGACTGCATAGGTTTGGTAGACAGTATTCCCCAAATTTATAAAGATTTAATTGAGTGCAGTATCCACATTTGGATTTTGATGTGCTGCAATGCAGAAGGAGCAAATGCAGCACGGTGCCACATCTATAAAGACTGGCCGGTAACCAGTTGCCACGCACAAACAGGCTGCTATGCACAATGCACAGCCTCTCGCCATGGCTTAGAGCAGTGATACTCAAAGTACGGCTCGGGGGTCGCATGTGACCTTTCTAACTTTCACATGCAGCCCCTGAGCAGCAGCAGCACTGGGCTGCTGTATACTCGACTCAGCACTAACATAAAAAAAATGTTAATCATGCAGCAAGCACTTATTCTAAGGTCAATTGCAGTTAAACAAAAGGAAGTAACTAGGCCATTAACTTTAGGTACACCTTCATTTTTAAAGACAGCAAACATGTAAAAATATGATAGTCTTTTCAAAATTCAAAAAGTGTATTTCATTGACCTGTGGAACCCTTTCACCGCAGTAAATCAAATTATAGCAGTGCATTCAGAAGTAGTTTTTTTTAAGTGATGGTTTTCAAACATGAATTTAGAAACGTGGGGCCCGATTCACAGAACTAACTTAAGACACAATCCTAAACTTACTACCATTTTGGTATTCACAGAAGGCACTTACTCATTTTGGTATTCACAGAAGGCACGTACTCATTTCGGTATTCACAGAAGTTAGGAGTCCTAACTTTAGGACTCCTAAATGCCTTCTGTGAATACCGAAAGTCTTAAAGTTAGGATTTTTCTCAGTTTAGGAGTAGTAAAGTTAGGACTCCTAACTTTAGGACTCCTAAATGCCTTCTGTGAATACCGAAAGTCTTAAAGTTAGGATTTTCTCAGTTTAGGAGTAGTAAAGTTAGGACTCCTAACTTTACTACTCCTAAACTGAAAAAAATCCTAACTTTAAGACTTTCGGTATTCACAGAAGGCATTTAGGAGTCCTAAAGTTAGGAGTACTAACTTCTGTGAATACCGAAATGAGTAAGTGCCTTCTGTGAATACCAAAATGAGTAAGTGCCTTCTGTGAATACCAAAATGGTAGTAAGTTTAGGATTTTGTCTTAAGTTAGTTCTGTGAATCGGGCCTGTGCATGCTCTCTCCCCCCGCTCCCACCCTGACAACAATGCCATTAGTCATTGCATCCAAGCACAGGAGATGGTTTTGTACAGCACGCATCCTGAAGTCATGTATTTCGAGGCCCTTTTATATGTGATAATGAAGAAAAAGGTTGGAAATTGAAATAAAACATTTGCCCAGGGTTACACAATTTGATCAAATGGAGAAGCCAGGATTCGTCCCAGGTTTTCTGGTTTCACATTGTGCAATTGAGTTCAGCCAGTAGATATACAAACTTTGCTTCCTCCACACCCACTTTACACCACCCCTCCCCTGCTGTCATCAGTGCGTCCCTCGGTCACACTAAAGACCAAACTTGGCGGCCCCTTGGAAAATGTTTGTGAGTACCCATGGCTTAGAGGAAAAGGTGTGCTGTTTTGCATAGGAGTTGCACTGGAGGCATACCCTTTCAGTACAAATTTCTATGTGTAAATAACCAAAAGGTCAGATGTGTTTGATGTGTGATGAGCACTGCAGTACACTTGAAAAGCTCCAGTTTCTAGGGGAAATCAATATATTACCTTTTGTTTGTGCCTGTTTCCACTTGAGGGTAGTATTTGATGAAAGACTGGTCAGGCTATTTCAGTAGATCAGGCGTTGCATGAAAACCTATGGGTGTTTGCGCTGATGTGACCTGAGAAATGCCCACTTGATACAAAGCAGAGCAAAGTGGATTTGGTACTGTGACGAAGGCTCCTTTCGACTTAAAACCTGTTTTGTGATGGAAACTAAACAACAGCTGCCGCTATAGTTGTTTGCATAGCTGTGCTTCGGGCTGGCATTGGCACAAAGCATTAGTAAATCTAGGTCACAGTGTTCTATTGTGATCCACCTCAAGTAGTTGTGCCAAGAAATGTAGCTCACGGATTTGACTTTTCAAATGTAAAGGTACAGTCTGGTGGAGCTAGGGAGTGTGGGATGCCATGCACCATCAGCATGTAGGTGGCAGCCCACAAGCTACAAATCAATGTAAAACTTTCTTTCTATTGGCGGGAATAATGAAAAGAACAGAATTCTGGACTTATTCTGTGTACCAGTTTCTTGGTGTGATCCTTACGAGATACGTCTGAATATATTACTGCTCAGTTATATCATACAGATTTCTCCTTTGTTTAAATTTTCACATCTGTGTACCTTCCTCCTCACATTAACAAGGTTGATGAGCACACATGACATCTGCATCCGCGGCCCGTGCAGGTAAGAGCGGTGGGGCCAGGTTGGGGGGGGGGGGATTTCGACAGACGATGACAAGGGAAAATTAATTATTTATTTAGTTTTCCCTCATCATCGTCTGTTGAAATCCCGCCCCCACGCGGACCCACCGCCCCACTGCTCTTACCTGCACGGGCGCAGCTGGACATCTGTAGTATCATTTCCACGTCATGTGGCTCGTCTCACAGGATATCATCACTGGGAACTTTTGTATTTGGGCCTTGTTTGTGGTTAGGTGAGTTGTTCATTGTGTCGCTGTCTCTGTTTTAATGGGTTGTTCCAGGGGGCTAGTTTCATATGGCCTGATTCACAAAGGGCCTCCGCACTCGTGGCAGAGGCCCCGCAATGATGGGGTAGTCTCCGCACTCAGGGCAGAATCTTTGCAATGAGAATTCTCATTGCAGAGATTTTGCCCCAACTGTGGAGACTCCCCCACAACTGTGGGGCCTCCGCCATGAGTGAGTAGGATCTTTGTGAATCAGGCCCATAGAGTGCACTAAACTGTTGGTTAATGTGCTGCGACTAGGATGTTCCAGTAACTTTTCTTTTGATGGTATAACATGAGCTTGCATTTTAATAAATTTCAATTGTGTTGACCTCTTATTTTGCTTGTCAAACAGGCTTTTGCTTTCCACGTTTGTATGTGCTACATTTGTTTTAAGTGTTAATTACACATTTTTTCTGAGTGGGGGTGCAGCTAACGTGCTATTGGCGCATTTTAGATTTTTCTGTTTTTGAGATCATTGGGCGTTTGAATGATTCAAGAGAAGTTGTCATAAAAATGTATTACCTGCAGTAGTTGTCTACAAGGCTAAATATGTCCTGGAAATCTGGCAGAAGTCACAAAATTTTGATTAAACGTTTGTGTAGTGATTACTATATAATTGCCTCTTCCATGCATTGTTCCGCAATGTGATCAATGCCAGCACACTATTTGTTTTACCTGAAATTTAATTTGGGATTTTGTAATTCCCTTCATTAGTGATTGACCCTTCCCACTCAGAGCCATAATTTCCCCAATTACTATTGCCATGCTCCTCGGAATTTTAATCTTTGCAGAGTTTAGTATGGGGGGGACTTCTCATGAAATATGGAATATGGTGATTGTCAATGGGTGATGGTACACACCCACCTATAAATGGGGTGGGGGAACAGCAAATATGGCTAGGTGGGAACACTGTACTGTCCAACTCTAAATGATCCTGTGAGTCTTTTAGTACTGTCTGCACTGCTTACACTGAACAGCCAAGCAGTCAATTGAAAATTATAGGCAAAACATACCACATACAACCAAACACTTACAGAATATACCTAAAATATCTCGAAGCTCTCACAGCTCTTAAAATTAAAAAACACAAACTTCCAACAGAACATGTAAGACACAACTTTGCACACAATTCTAACTCAGCATAGATATGCCATAGTGTTGGCTATCTCCAGGCTCACCACAGCTCACCTCTCTAATCACATGCAGAACATCCTACAGTGCAGGTTAGCCAGAATAACGTACACACATTTAACACAACTCAGCTATGCCCAATAGTTGGGTATCACATTAAAGTATAATAGTGCTCACACCAGTGTTCTACCAGGACAAACAGCACACTACCATACAGCACAACCCTGTAAGACAGATTTGTCACATTCTTCCAACACAGCCAAAATATGCCATTAACTGGCTATGACAGCGTCCAACTGCGCTCGCTACCAACAATTGCCTTACAAAAACATTGATATGCCAGAAACAGGCATACCTAACAACACAGAAGACACTTTAATTATTTACTACTGATCTGTGGCCACCATGAACCACAAGGAACTTTCAACCACAACTCACATACAGTTCACACTACTGATGGCACATCTTTGCAAACTGAATCAACTTCTAGCAAGGAATAGAAACCTTAAAACAATATTATAGTTATTCTTCAAATTACCAAAATGAATGGGATGCCACATTATCTACAGCTTTGTGACTATCAAAGCCAATATCATAACACATTGGAGAATGCTACAAAGAAAACATCACTCACTGGAAGCACACTGAATTCCAAATTAAATTTATTAAAATAATATCTTTCTTTTGGTTCAAACCTTTCTACTATGTTAACCTTTCTACTATGTAATTTGAACTATAGAGATGTGCTTATCAGCCAAAAGTGAATTGCCTAGTTTGCTTACAAAGGTGTGCTTTTGTTAAATTATAGATTTTCTGCTAGATTTAAGGAAACGGAGCAATCCACATTCTGCAATATGACTTCTTTCAATACATAAACACATACTAATAACATATTACACAATTCTACCGTCCTGCCCTTTTTCTCTATGATTTTATGGCAATAAATCGAGCGTTAATGCAGTGGCTGAGCATTTTTTAATGCTGAATTTTAAATGTAGCAAAAGGGGGAAGCAGAAGAATGTGGTGTGCACAGTTTCACTTCCTGTTCTGCCGAAGTTTATTCAGAAGAACAATTTGAAAGAACCGTCACCATGGAGCTCTGAGAGCCACTTCCTGAGAAGATTTGGCAAGAATGAGCATAATGCAAGACCTGTGCTCAGAAGGAACCAAAAAACAACAGTGTGATTGCCGAGGCGCCTCTCTCCTTTTTCTTGAATACAAATATTTTTTTAATAGAAAAACTAAAGAGCACAAATGATGCCTGATCAACAGGTGAATTAATTCAAAATGTAAACTTTCCTTCAGTGAGCCTGTGACACACAATGCCATAATTTTAGGGGTGTGCATAATTGTAATGTGCAAGAAAAGTCTCATGTAGATCTTTATTATTGGGCTACCAGCAGTGCTAAATTTGTAAAAGAAAAAGTGCCAGAGCCCAAAGTTTTGCTCAAGAGCATGAAGCCAGCGATATTGAATGTCGAGAGTTCTGAATATCGAGGCTGTGTAGTCTTGATTCCACCTCCCGCCTCTTTAATCTACTGTCAGACAATATCTGCCACTTTATTTCACTCTTCCAGGTTCTTTTTCATTCTTGTGTTCTCCATTTGTCACTATTTTTACGCCTGTCTCTTCCTCCTTCTTTCCTCCTTTTGTGTTTTTCTCTCTCTTGCTCTGGATCAAAGCCTGTTGAGGAAAAAATAAGTGCTGGTCCCCAAAACTGGGCGTCGGTGGGCCCCACCTGCAACTATCATCTCAAATAAGTACTGGCTACCTGTTGTATGAGTGGTTTCACGTTTTTCTGATGCGTATGTCAATGACATGACTTTCTCTCACATGACACATTTTGAAGCCAAAATGTCTTGCGAAGCTGGATGTGTGCTGTAACTTTTTTTATTGCTGTGAGCCTGCTGTAAGTCAAAAGTGTTTTACACACAAGTGCATATCTCACATACTGTTTTTCTTGCCACTGACTTGAAAATGGATAATTCAGAAGTTGTGTGAAAATTCCAGGCAATATGTAAGGTCAAAACTAAACAACGTCACTCACCCTAACAGAATTACATACCAGTTATCTTCATTACTCGAAGTCAAGGTCTCCCCCTTCACAGTCCTTCTGAGCTCAAAGAATGATGCCAACATCCTGCGTTAAGGACTGAGCAAAGATGACCTGATGAAGTGATTGTTCAGGAGATGTTTTCAACTGTACAGTGGGGTGTCGACAAACATTTCCCCGGGTGTAGTACTAAAATCTTTTACCTTACTGAGGTATGTGACAGGGAGAATGAGTGCATGTCAATTAGAAATGGAAATGACTTGAGATGCCATGTAGAGGACCATATTGTTTACAATTCTCTATAGCTATTCGGGCTGCTAAGATATGACAGTAAAATAGTGGAATTACAATATTTGTAGCTTAAGATGATCTCCCAAGTAAATGAAACTACAAAGGTACACACAGAACATTGAAATTACTTTCTTTGTCTTAGGGAACTGAACAATACAGCGCTTGCCTGTGAGATGGCACAATATTACCCTGAAACACTTGTAAAAGAGATCTTTTATAATGGAATTACAAACTCTATTGCACTTGTTTCGATAGGAACTGGTGAAACTTCCACTTGTGCAAACTTTGCATGTATTGTTTGAGTCATGTATGATAAACAATGTGTAATGAGAAACATTCAAATCAGAGCCTGTAAATCCGCAAAATGTAATTTTTGTATTCATAAAGCCCAAATTGTGACTCTGCAAAAAGTTCTTAATTGGAATTTTGGGTGTGGGGATACATACCGAATTTCCAGGCACAAAGCCAGGCTTGCAGCATATTGAAGCCATTGTTGAAGACATTAATTAACATATGCTCTAATTTCAATGGCCTCACAAATGCTCCAGGGCCAGATGATATTTTTCTACATTTATGAGACATAATTTTGACAAACTGTGGTCAAAATAACCAGCAAGGTATTTCTGAATATTTTGAGCGACTGGAGAGGGGAAGTATGTGATATTTCAAGTTCAACATTTGTCATCTAAAAATAGTGTTGACCATCAGATGAATTATCACATGAACCATAACTACATACAAATAATAACAAATACAATTTGAAGTTTCATGGTCAAATGCCTTAATTAGAATGTAATACTTCCAGTGTACAAAAAGCTATTTAAGTGACCAGACATATCTATATATGAGTGGCTTTTACTTAATAAGCCAATACATCATGTCCCCCTAAGATGCACAGCAACTTGTGCTGTTGTACGGTTTCCACGTTCTCTGTAGGAACTGTTAGTTTGTTGGACAACATAAACGTTGTGATGGTGCTAGACTGATTCTGTGCACCCCCTCAGGATATGTTGGCCTATAGCCCACCTAGCTCACAGTGCCACTCTAGGTTCCCCTAACTCTAGATAGGTAACAAACAGCTTAGGCAACCCCAGAACATGACAACCCTGACTCCCCCAGGAATCGTGGAAACAGATCTAGAACTTTTTTGCTCAATCACTCATGCTCATTCACAAGAAATACACAAAGGGGAATTTTCAATATTTATTGAACCATTTTGATTCTTGTATAAAATACATGTGCTGCAATTCAATTACAAAACACAAAGGAGCCCTCGGGTCTGGAAAAGAAAGTATCGGCTGACTAGAAGATGTGTAGAGACGAAGAAGGCGTCCCTTTAAAGGACGGTTTCCCTCACCCACCGGAGGTGGCATGCTTAATCATTGGGGAACCTCCTCGCACCATGAAACCTAGTCATGGGGGTCGATTCCGATCTCGGCCGGAAGCATACCTAACACTATTCGTCCGGAAAAAAACCAAGCCGAACGCGTGTTTCCCGACCGATTCGAACATTCGTACGAACGAGCAAGTACGATGCGCATAACTGCCCAGATCCCGACCCAGCCGTACATACCCATTCCAGCTCCTGTTCCCCGCCCGAGCCGGATCCGTAAACGCAGAATCGAGTCGCACGGAAGCAAAAATACAGCACCTTCCGGCCGGACTAGTACGATGCGCCTTCCGTACGCGCCGAACCCGTCGCTACGTCCGGCACGTCAGAGCATCCGGGAGAGTCGCACATAAGCTCCGATTCGCGCCACAAGACGATCCACGGCTACGAGACGAACAAGCCAGCGACGAGTACGAGTCGAAGCAACGAGAAACCCGAACGAGACGAACCAACCATGAATCCCATCGCACAGGTCCTACCAATACTCTACATCTATTACCGGAACAGGTACGGACGCGTACCGTGCAGACGGTAAGTCAAACACCCACTACACAAACAAACGACACGTACCCGACATATGTCACACACACATAGGGATGCAGAAATGACGTACACTAGCAACAGCAGAACCATAGGGGCGGGATGGCTATCACCAATGCCATACACACCCATAGGGGCCTGGATGCCTACCACTAACACCACCCCTACTCAGGGGGGGCTGGATGCCTACCACTACCACCACCCCTACTCATGGGGGGCTGGATGCCTACCACTACCACCACCCCTACTCAGGGGGCTGGATGCTTACCACTACCACCACTCCACTCAGGGGGGGCTGGATGCCTGTCACTACCACCACCCCTACTCATGGGGGCCTGGATGCCTGTCACTACTACCATCCCCACTCATAGGGGGATGGATGCCTACCACTAACACCACTCCTACTCATGTGGGCCTGGATGACTACCACTACCACCACCCCTACTCATGGGGGCCTGGATGCCTACCACTACCACCACCCCTACCCATGGCGGGCTGGATGCCTACCACTACCACCACCCCTACTCAGGGGGGGCTGGATGCCTACCACTACCACCACCCCTACTCAGGGGGGCCTGGATGCCTGTCACTACTACCATCCCCACTCATAGGGGGATGGATGCCTACCACCAACACCACGCCTACTCAGGGGGGCTGGATGCCTACCACTACCACCACCCCTACTCATGGGGGCTGGATGCCTACCACTACCACCACCCCTACTCAGGGGGCTGGATGCCTACCACCACCACCACCCCTACTCAGGGGGGGCCTGGATGCCTGTCACTACCACCACCCCTACTCATAGGACGGGTAATGCATGACACAACCAGCATACTCCAACATAAGGAATGTCAGAAAAAAACATCCCCCCAAACACCATGAAAAGCGTGTGTAGTCTGTGTCAAATGCCTACAACACTGAACATGACATTGAACATACAATGTGACCCCCTATCACATGTGTAGGAGAGTAGGATCTGCTTCACATGGGTACCCCCACTTTTTGCTGATGCTTCACTGGTTTTCGACATTAGTCTGGCTGGGGCCCTGCTATTCAGAACCCCAGCCTAGCTGTTTCCTCTTTAAAAGGGTCTCCATGAGCCTTAGGCACATCACTGATTGGGATCTGGAGTGCCCTTATAAGTCCCTAGTATATGGTATACTATGTACCAAGGGCATAGGTACCTCAGAGGCCTGCCAGGGGCTGCAGCATATATTATGCCACCCCTGGAAGGCCGTCCAAACTGACACCACAGGTCTGCTACTGCAGCCTGGGTAAGGTGGTGCATGCACCCCTTACTGTGGTATAGGTTACCTATATCACTAAAAGCATACACACATATAAACCTATAAGTCACTCCTAAGGCAGGCCTTATCAATCCTAAAGGCAGAGTGCATGGTTCCTATGTGAGAGGGTGCCCCTGCATGAGCAGGGCCCCTCTGCAGCGTTCGGAGACCATCTCTGATGCTGTTTGTAGTGCAGCCTGACCATATACTCTTAAGCGCATTATATCCTCGCGGTAAAATGCTAACTTTGGAATGGCTGCACCTAAACATGTCGTGTTTGGTGTCAAACATCTTGGAATACTACCCCCCGCCAATCCTGGCAGCGGGGTAGCATTCCACCCTTCTAGAGGGAAAGGCATGTTAACTCTGACGAGTCCGGTAACATCTTTCCAGAGCCCTGGCATCACAAAATGGATGCTGCTGCCACAGACACGAGTCTGGCCTCCTGCTGCTGGACGAAACTCCGGCAGGGGAGGCCTGGACAATAGGTTTCCTGTCCCAGGGAGGTGTGACCACCTCCCCAGACAGGACAATGTGTATTGGGGCTGGGCGGGAGCACTTTCGGGTGCTTTGAAGTCCTGCACTGGGGGCACATTTGGTGTCCCTGTGCATACCCCAGTTCAAACCGGATCAGGGGCTCGCAGCCCCTGCTTTGGCGCGAACTGGACAAAGGGAAAGGGGTGTAGCCACCCCTCTGCCCTGACCCACCCATAGGTGGGGCCACAGAGTAGTCCATCCCCTATTTTTAGAATAAAGGGAGGAACCCAGTCCTTAGGACTTTAGATTATACCTGGACGAAACTCTGACACTGAATCCTGGACCTTCGACGCTCTACGACAAGATTAGAGGACTGAAGAATCTCCCTTGGGGTCAAGGAGTGACTCCCCTGCTTTCAGGTTCACCAGAACTCCGATCCACTCTTGGATCCACCCGGACACTTTTCCCTTGGCCGCCAGCAGCACTTTGCAGCAGATCGCCATCCGAATCGACGACGAAACCCGACCCCGAAAGGCACCTATGCACCCGGCTTCCCTGGGTGAGGTAACACGAGTACTCCGGTGCTCCCGTGGGTAGAGACTCTTCAAAGTCCTAGATCTCAAAGGGTTTTGTCCTAGTCCTCTTCTAAGTGTCCCTTTCCTCTATTTTCCCGATCCCGACTTTCTCCATAGAAGTTAACGGCGTATCGCGGTTGTGTATTTACACTGCACGCGTCTCCCGTGGGTCCCCTGTGTCACTACCTTGGGTGGTTCCTTGTGGTCCAAGCACTTCTAGAGGCTCTAGGCCTAGTGTCTAGTTCAGTCGTGGTTCGCATACCATTTTATTGGTATATGGTTTGGTACGCCCTAGGGCCCAAATGTGTATTTGTGCTATTATTGTGATTTAAGATCTTATAACCTATGTACTTGAACTCTAGCCTCATAAAGAGACTAGAGGGGTGTGTTTAGTAATAAATACATATATTTTGAATATATACCTGGTGTGGTGCTCTTTCATTTGGTCACTCAAGAGATTATAGACTGGTAAAACAAGCTGCTTTACATTCCTTCAAGACTTAGCCTGAAGGCTGCTCTCCATAGCTACCACTAGGATAGCTTTCAATAAGGTTGTCTTTAACCTACCTACCATAAGAGTCGATTTGGACTGGTGCAAGGTGCCCACTATAATTAGTGGACAGCATATGCCAGGCCAACTTCTCACATTGGTGTGCAGCGTGTGGGATTCCAGCTTGCTATTGTTTTACCAGATAATCTCAATTGAATTGATCAACTGAAAACCACTAAAGGTACCTAAGGTACATATAATTTAAGCTTAGAATAACAGTAAGTTCTACTGAACTTAGAGTTGTGTGTTAAGGGATAGCACAACCCTTTCTACAACTCAAGAGAGTTTAGTAGGCCACACTAGAGTAGGTAGTGCATACACCACACCACACTAGTAATGTCTTTAAGGGTAGGATCTAAAGAATCCTTGCAGGAAGCCATTGAGCTTCCACCCTCCAAGTATGATACACTCCCATTCTTGGAATTGAGAGCTTTATGCAACTTGAGAAAAATAAGGACAGGCCAAAGCCCCACCACCCAACACCTCAAGGAGTTGTTGGTGGCTTATGACCTTAGTAAGCCTGTAGGGACTGAAGGGGTAGGAGCTGAGGGTGGGGCAGAAGAAGAGGAGGAGGCCAGGGGTACCAATACCCCAGCCCCCTCTGAAACTGGCCAGGAGGGTGACAATGACCCTGACCTGGAAAACCCAATCCCTCCTGTGGATGATGATGAGGATGATCAAAATGATGCCCTCTTTGTCCCCCAGGAAGGATTAAGAGTGTGCCCAGAAGGACTAGGTCTCCTTCTCAGGAGTCTAACCACTCTGGCACCTCTATAGGGAGCTCTATCTCATCTCATAGGAGAGAATCCTCTCATGAGAGAAGAAAGAGGCTAGTCCAGTATGAGGAAACTCAGCTGGAACTCAGAAAAAAGCAATTAGCTTTAGATAGAGAATCCCTAGATCTCCTTAGAGAGAGAAGAAAGTTGGGACTAGAGTCCCATGGTGGCAGCCATGTCCCTAGAGATAGGGAAAGGTCCTATGACCATAGGAACCTGAGCAAGATTGTCCCTCCCTACCAGAGTGGGGATGATATCCACAAATGGATAACTGCTTTAGAAAGGGCCTGTAAAGTACAGAAGGTCCCTCAGGAGCAGTGGGCAGCAATCTTGTGGCTCTCCTTTGCTGACAAAGGTAGAGATAAGCTCCTCACTGTTAGAGAGGAGGATGCTGACAATTACAAGGTCTTGAAGAGTGCTCTTATTGATGGGTTTGGCCTAACCACTGAACAGTACAGGTTGAAGTTCAGAGACACCCAAAAGCACAGACTCAAGACTGGGTAGACTATGTGGATTGTTCTGCCAAGGCTCTGGAAGGCTGGTTGATGGGCAGTAAGGTGTGTGACTTCTCAGGATTGTATAATCTGATAATGAGGGAGCAGATTCTTAATAACTGTCAAAATCAGCTGTTGCATCAATACCTGGTTGACTCTGATCTGACCTCTCCCCAAGAATTGGGAAAGAAGGCAGACAAATGGGTCAGAACCAGGGTGAAGCAGAAGGTACAGAACCAAGGTGGGGAAACCAAGAAGCAAGATGCTAAGAACTCTGAAAAGGGTGGGGAGAAGGGTAAAGATCAAAAGTCTTCATCAGGCCCCCAAAATCTTCTTCTGGTGGGGATTCCCAGTCTACCAAGGGTAAAGGCCAAAGAAAACCATGGTGCAAGGTCTGTAAGCAAAAGACCCACTGGACCAGTGATTGCACCAAGTCCAAAGACTCCAGTCCAGCACCCACCAATGCCCCTAAGGCACCTGTTCCCCTAGTACAGTTGGTGGAAGTGCTCCAGCAAAGGGTTTAGTAGGGTTCACCCTGGGAACTGAGTTGGGCTCTGACCTAGTTAGAGAACTGACTCAGGCTGTGTTAGTCTGTGATGGAGGCATGGATGTGCCCTCCTCTATGAGTCCCAGTAATCTGGGCAAGTACAGACAACAGCCTTTAATCAATGGACGAGAGGCTTTGGCATTTAGGGACACAGGGGCAAGTGTCACAATGGTGACACAAGACCTTGTGCTACCTGGGCAAGTTATGCTTGGTGAAATGTACCAAGTGACCAATGCTAGCAATGTCAGAACAGACCATACTCTGGCAGTTGTTAACTTCTCCTGGGGAGGGGTAACTGGCCTTAAGAAGGTTGTGGTAAGTGCAAACCTACCAGTCGAATGCTTGCTTGGCAATGACTTAGAGACTTCTGCTTGGGCAGAAGTGGAGCTCAGGACCCATGCAGAAATGCTGGGGATCCCTGCAGATGTGTTTGCTGTGACCAGGTCACAAGCCAAAATGTCTAGCACTGAACAGGCCTTGGATTCTGGAAGAATGGACCAAGTGCCTTCCAAGAGGAGGAGTAGTAGGGTTAAGGCAGTGCCTTCCCCTTGGCTCAGGAGGAAGATCAGTCCCTTGAGGGGGATGATCTCAGCCCTGAAGAAGGAACTGTCCCAGAGGAACTTGAACCTGACCAGGTTGAGTTCTTGGGGACAGGGGACCTTCTAGGGCAGATCTGAGCCAGGAGCAGCAGAGCTGCCCCTCCTTGAACCCCTCAGACAGCAAGCTGCTGCTGAGGCTGCTGGGAAAGCTAGTGGTCCCCATACAGTGTATTGGGATGATGGACTCCTGTACTCAGAGAGTAGAGACCCCAAGCCTGGTGCTACCAGGAGGTTGGTAATACCTTTGAAGTTCAGGGGCTTCCTATTGACCCTAGCCCATGATATTCCCTTAGCAGGACACCTGGGCCAGAACAAGACTTGGGACAGAATTGTCCCTCACTTTCACTGGCCCCACATGTCTGAAGACAGTAAGGAGTTTTGTCGCTCCTGTGTAACCTGCCAAGCCAGTGGCAAAGCAGGTGGCACTACAAAGGCCCCCTGATACCACTACCTGTGGTGGGGGTGCCCTTTGAGAGGGTAGGGATTGACATTGTTGGTCCCATGGATCCCCAAACAGCCTCTGGGCACAGGTTTATCCTGGTGGTAGTGGATCATGCCACCAGGTACCCAGAAGCTATTCCCCTAAGGACCACTACAGCACCTGTGGTGGCAAGGGCCCTCCTGGGAATCTTCTCAAGAGTGGGCTTTCCTAAGGAGGTAGTATCAGACAGGGGTGCTAACTTCATGTCTGGGTACTTAAAAGCAATGTGGAAGGAGTGTGGAGTGACTTATAAGTTCACCACACCCTATCACCCACAATGCAATGGTTTAGTTGAGAGATTCAACAAAACCTTGAAGGGCATGATTAAAGGGCTCCCAGAAAGCTTAGGCGTAGATGGGACATACTCTTGCCCTGCCTTTTATTCGCATATAGGGAGGTGCCTCAGAAGGGGGTTGGTTACAGCCCTTTTGAACTTCTGTTTGGCCACCCTGTGAGGGGTCCACTGTGCTTGGTGAAGGAAGGATGGGAGTTACCTCTCAAGCCCCCAAAGCAAGATATAGTGGACTATGTACTTGGTCTCCGCTCCAGGATGGCTGAGTACATGAAAAAGGCAACCAAAAACCTTGAGGCTAGCCAGGAACTTCAGAAGGCCTGGCATGACCAAAGGCTGTTCTGACTGTGTACCAGCCAGGACAGAAGGTGTGGGTGTTGGAGCCAGTGGCCCCAGCAGCTCTCCAAGACAAATGGAGTGGACCCCACACTATTGTTGAGCAGAAGGGTGAGGTCACTTACTTAGTGGACCTGGGAACACCCAGGAGTCCCCAAAGGGTTCTCCATGTCAACAGACTAAAGCCATATGTGGACAGGGCAGACATGGGCTTGCTCATGGCTACTGATGAAGGGCAGGAGGAAGAGAGTGACCCACTCCCTGACCTGCTCTCACAGAACCCTGACGATGGGTCAGTTGATGGTGTAGCCTTGGCAGGCAGCCTCACTACCCAACAACAAACTGATTGCAGGCAAGTCCTCAATCAGTTTAGACATATGTTTTCACTGACACCCAGTCAGACCACCTGGTGCACTCATGAAGTGGACACTGGGGACAGTCTGCCTATTAAAAACAAGATTTATAGGCAACCTGACCATGTCAGGGACTGTATCAGGACTGAAGTCCAGAAAATGTTGGAGTTGGGAGTAATTGAACCCTCAGATAGCCCTTGGGCTAGTCCAGTAGTCCTGGTACCAAAACCTCACACCAGTGGTGGGAAAAGAGAGATGAGGTTTTGTGTAGACTACAGGGGTCTCAATGCAGTCACTAGGACTGATGCCCATCCCATACCCAGGGCAGATGAGCTCATAGATACTTTGGCCTCTGCCAAATATCTCAGCACATTTGACCTAACAGCTGGCTACTGGCAGATCAGACTAGCTGATACTGCAAAGCCCAAAACAGCATTTTCAACCCCTAGTGGGCATTATCAATTTGTGGTAATGCCCTTTGGTCTGAAAAATACACCTGCCACTTTCCAGAGGTTGGTGAACACAGTTCTCACAGGACTGGAAGCCTATAGTGCAGCTTATCTAGATGATATTGCTGTCTTTAGCTCCACCTGGGAGGATCACCTGGTCCACCTCAGGAATGTTTTACAGGCCCTGCAAAAGGCAGGCCTGACTATCAAGGCCACTAAGTGCCAGATAGGGCAGAGTCAGGTTGTGTACCTGGGCCACCTTGTGGGTGGAGGCCAGGTTCAACCTTTGCAGAGCAAGATCCAGACCATCATGGACTGGACTGCTCCCACTACCCAGACTCAGGTGAGAGCCTTCTTAGGCCTGACTGGGTACTATAGGAGATTTGTCAAGGGGTATGGATCAATAGTGATACCCTTGAATGACTTAACTTCTAAGTAAATGCCCAAAAAAGTTCAGTGGACAGTTAGCTGTCAAAAGGCATTTGATGACCTCAAGCAGGCCATGTGCACTGCTCCAATTCTGCAGAGTCCTGATTACTCCAAGAAGTTCATTGTTCAAACAGATGCATCTGAATTGGGGGTAGGGGCTGTACTGTCACAATTGAATGAAGAAGGTCAGGATCAGCCAGTAGCTTTTATTAGCAGAAGGCTGACCCCTAGAGAGAAACGTTGGTCAGCCATAGAGAGGGAGGCCTTTGCTGTGGTCTGGGCTCTGAAGAAGTTGAGGCCATACTTGTTTGGTACACACTTCCTGGTTCAGACAGACCATAAGCCCCTCTTATGGCTAAAACAAATGAAGGGTGAAAACCCCAAACTGCTTAGGTGGTCCATTTCCCTACAGGGGATGGACTTTACAGTGGAACATAGGCCTGGGAGTAACCATGCGAATGCAGATGGACTCTCTAGGTATTTCCACTTAGAACATGAAGACTTAACTGGGCAAGGTTAGTTTAATGTCCCTACGTTTGGGGGGTTGTGTAGGAGAGTAGGATCTGCTTCACATGGGTACCCCCACTTTTTGCTGATGCTTCACTGGTTTTCGACATTAGTCTGGCTGGGGCCCTGCTATTCAGAACCCCAGCCTAGCTGTTTCCTCTTTAAAAGGGTCTCCATGTGCCTTAGGCACATCACTGATTGGGATCTGGAGTGCCCTTATAAGTCCCTAGTATATGGTATACTATGTACCAAGGGCATAGGTACCTCAGAGGCCTGCCAGGGCTGCAGCATATATTATGCCACCCCTGGAAGGCCGTCCAAACTGACACCACAGGTCTGCTACTGCAGCCTGGGTAAGGTGGTGCATGCACCCCTTACTGTGGTATAGGTTACCTATATCACTAAAAGCATACACACATATAAACCTATAAGTCACTCCTAAGGCAGGCCTTATCAATCCTAAAGGCAGAGTGCATGGTTCCTATGTGAGAGGGTGCCCCTGCATGAGCAGGGCCCCTCTGCAGCATTCGGAGACCATCTCTGATGCTGTTTGTAGTGCAGCCTGACCATATACTCTTAAGCGCATTATATCCTCGCGGTAAAATGCTAACTTTGGAATGGCTGCACCTAAACATGTCGTGTTTGGTGTCAAACATCTTGGAATACTACCCCCCCGCCAATCCTGGCGGCGGGGGTAGCATTCCACCCTTCTAGAGGGAAAGGCATGTTAACTCTGACGAGTCCGGTAACTTCTTTCCAGAGCCCTGGCATCACAAAATGGATGCTGCTGCCACAGACACGAGTCTGGCCTCCTGCTGCTGGACGAAACTCCGGCAGGGGAGGCCTGGACAATAGGTTTCCTGTCCCAGGGAGGTGTGACCACCTCCCCAGACAGGACAATGTGTATTGGGGCTGGGCGGGAGCACTCGGGTGCTTTGAAGTCCTGCACTGGGGGCACATTTGGTGTCCCTGTGCATACCCCAGTTCAAACCGGATCAGGGGCTCGCAGCCCCTGCTTTGGCGCGAACTGGACAAAGGGAAAGGGGTGTAGCCACCCCTCTGCCCTGACCCACCCATAGGTGGGGCCACAGAGTAGTCCATCCCGTATTTTTAGAATAAAGGTAGGAACCCAGTCCTTAGGACTTTAGATTATACCTGGACGAAACTCTGACACTGAATCCTGGACCTTCGACGCTCTACGACAAGATTAGAGGACTGAAGAATCTCCCTTGGGGTCAAGGAGTGACTCCCTGCTTTCAGGTGCACCAGAACTCCGATCCACTCTTGGATCCACCCGGACACTTTTCCCTTGGCCGCCAGCAGCACTTTGCAGCAGATCGCCATCCGAATCGACGACGAAACCCGACCCCGAAAGGCACCTATGCACCCGGCTTCCCTGGGTGAGGTAACACGAGTACTCCGGTGCTCCCGTGGGTAGAGACTCTTCAAAGTCCTAGATCTCAAAGGGTTTTGTCCTAGTCCTCTTCTAAGTGTCCCTTTCCTCTATTTTCCCGATCCCGACTTTCTCCATAGAAGTTAACGGCGTATCGCGGTTGTGTATTTACACTGCACGCGTCTCCCGTGGGTCCCCTGTGTCACTACCTTGGGTGGTTCCTTGTGGTCCAAGCACTTCTAGAGGCTCTAGGCCTAGTGTCTAGTTCAGTCGTGGTTCGCATACCATTTTATTGGTATATGGTTTGGTACGCCCCTAGGGCCCAAACGTGTATTTGTGCTATTATTGTGATTTAAGATCTTATAACCTATGTATTTCGAACTCTAGCCTCATAAAGAGACTAGAGGGGTGTGTTTAGTAATAAATACATATATTTTGAATATATACCTGGTGTGGTGCTCTTTCATTTGGTCACTCAAGAGATTATAGACTGGTAAAACAAGCTGCTTTACATTCCTTCAAGACTTAGCCTGAAGGCTGCTCTCCATAGCTACCACTAGGATAGCTTTCAATAAGGTTGTCTTTAACCTACCTACCAAAAGAGTCGATTTGGACTGGTGCAAGGTGCCCACTATAATTAGTGGACAGCATATGCCAGGCCAACTTCTCACAACATGTGTCACACATAAATGTGTGTGGCCTCCACAATGCAAGCAGACCATGACCACTGTGGCAATGGGGTCTAACACCCCATCATCACACTGACCAAAAGGTAAGTGTGGGGTCCATAGCTGAAGCACTTTTTGAACATTGTGGCAATGGGGTCCAAACCCCCATCATCACAGTGACCAAAAGGTAAGTGTGGGGTCCATAGCTGAAGCACATTTTGAACATTGTGGCAATGGGGTCTAACCCCCCATCATCACAGTGACCAAAAGGTAAGTGTGGGGTCCATAGCTAAAGCACATTTTGAACATTGTGGCAATTGGGTCTAAACCCCCATCATCACAGTGACCAAAATGTAAGTGTGGAGTCCATAGCTGAAGCACATTTTGAACATTGTGGCAATGGGGTCTAAACCCCATCATCACAGTGACCAAAATGTAAGTGTTGTC
>CAWUFW010026852.1:0-30445 GCA_963921515.1 Calotriton arnoldi
GCATCCCGACACTTTCACGGTTCCCCTTGAGGGACCTCACCATGCGGTATTCTCCGAACTGCAGTTGTTTCGCAGGCCAGTTGTTTCCATTTTTTGACATGCGTGACTATACCTTCACACTTTAGAGTCGATAGTTTATCAGACTAGCGTGTTCGCGCACGTCACGGTGACCTCATTCGGTTTGCATTGTCCCATGATTTTCAGAGGCACTGTTTTTAGTTATTGGTTCGTTCTCTACATTCCTTTCTGCAGGAGCTTAAATGAGCCCACCTTTGGAAACTGTTCAGCTTGATTTGCCATGCTGAGTTATTACTGGGTAATTCATTTTACTATACATTTGACACTAGTTGCATTCAATTAGTTTTCCATAATTTTCGTATGACTAACATGGAGCATTCCATTATCCATAGGTGCTCTTCCCCCTTCTGTCCTGATGAAGACCCCACCCTAAGGATGTATTGACCTAGAACATTTGCAGGGGTCGAAACGTTGACTATTTTACCATAACAAGCAGTGACCACTGAGATATGTTATCAGGGTCCTTCAATATGCTATGTATTTCCATGTAATTCTCTGCCTGTGAAAGGCTGGACAGGTTACCACATGTAATTATAATGTATATATGGCACATTACCTCTCCTTTCCTCTATTACCCACACCAATGCACTTTTTTTCCTGAACACTATATACTCTCTCTTCGCTGTGAGCACCTTTATTTCAAATATTAATAATATTCAGATTTTTGCAACAATTGTATGATTTTGTCATTTTGAATTGTGCTTTTGACAACAATTATTTGATACACTGCTCAATAAACTGCATTTGTTGCAGTGAACTCTATGAGTGACAGTGAATGCACTGATTTCTTTGTTTTCTTTTCCTTTTGAATTGTTTCTACTGTGACCATTTGTCTGTACTGTATTATAATTCACCCGGGTCAGGTAGATTTTCGTGTTACCCCATTGGTACTTAACTCGTAAATATGGAGCAGGCTCCTGCGCCGCGGAAAGTCACAAAAAGTGATGTTCCTGTGGCGCAAGGGGTCATGAAACTCTTAGTTGTTTCATTATTAATTCTCTGTTCGGTCTGGAGTTCTGTTGCTTTTTCTCCCTGTTCTAGACTATGCAAGGATATTTCTCCAAGATGAGTTTTGCACATCTCCAAATGAGACTAACATAACATGACATAAGATAGGATGAGATAAGATAAGATGACATGACATGACATGACATGACTGTGGCTCAGGCCAGCTGGTTTCCAGGTGTTCCAGGCAGCTGATGTGACTTTTGTGCTGGGGAAAGGTAATGCCAAAACAGGCTTAGCACACCCAAAGAGAGTTGGCCTGAGACTAGGCCTCGGTAAGTATATATTTTTGCGAAAAGAATGAAAAAATGCACAAAGCTTTTTTTCCTCTTCCATGAATTGTCACCGATTTTAGGTTTGCAGTACACAGTCCATGACGTTTTATGTGATTTCCTGATTTGCATGGAGGGGGGGGGGGCGTTGGCTTAGGTATAAAGCCAATAAATAAAATATTGCAAAAACACCAACATTTTGCAAAATTCTTGAAAACGCAGCAAATTTGTTCCATCGCTAGAATGTCTTCTGCAGGTGGATTTCGCATGTTTCTCTTTTCGCGGGAATGTTTCGGCCCCCGACAGCTGACCCTTCACCCCTCTGCTGTACCTATAGTTTGGTGAAGGACCCCTAAACGGAAACGTCCTGTTTCGTGATACTGTGAAGCAAACTGTATAAGATGTGTTATCATGGAAATCTATAGGAACGCTTCCCCCTGTGCCCACCCTACACCTGGGACGTGCCACGGGATCATCAGAGACACCTGGCCTCTGAAACACCTGCCAGATTTGCATCGCTTTTCTGGGAGTGTTTCCTGCCCTGGGTTCAAGTGGAGCGGCGCACACTGAAAAGGGTGACAACTCTAAAGTCGTGGCTGTAATTTCTCTGGTTATGATGTGTCAAGCCTGGAACCTGTAATTGGCTCGGGGTGTCAGCGAAGGCTTCCTTCCGTGCCACGGGTGCAGACAGATTTGTTACATTTTCTCTGGTAATCTTTTCAAGAGACCTGGAGCTCGAGCAGAAGTAATTGTCTGCACTTAAATGACCTTCTGTCCCAATTATGCGTCCTTAATGCAGCTGCTTCTGCGCCACTCTTACAACCTGTCTCACCGAGGCCAGGAACTGACTGGCCAGGCTCATTATTTCCCAGAGGGGCTCTTCACTCACTCAAACAAACCTTGCTCCTAATTGACAAAAATGCCTGTATCAAGGAGCATCTCCAGTGTTTGGGGTAGTTTGTGCAGAACGTGTGTCTGTGTTGTGCTTGCCACTGTTCAATGCATTTACAGTGATGGTGTGCAGTTTTCTTTTAATAGTGCAAACCTGTCCCACAACCATTACAGCACTTTACAACAGAACCACACTTAGCACCTCATTATGATGGCAGTCGGACGAGTGTCCGACCGCCATCGCTGTGGGCAGGTGAGCGTCCGACAAAGAGTCGGTGGTCCCACCTGCCCATTCATGACACGACCGCCGTGCAGGCGGTCGTAAAATGCCTTTTTCTACTGCGGCTTCTGCTGCGGCTCCGAAAAGGGCCACAGCACAAGCTGCAGTAGAAAAAGGCACTTTTTAAACATCCATGCACCGTGTGCCAGGCACTTAAAGGACTTGGAGAATTATTTAACCTACCCTTCTCTAATAGAAAAAAATGCACTTCATTATTAGACATGTTGTCCGATACTCTGGAAAGTTGAAATGTTGCTGCCTCCTTCAATACACAAGATGATCATCTTTTACAAATCCTCACTACCACCCCAAGGGCTTCCCTTATTTCTAAAAACATAAAAATATCCCCTCCTGGTTATAGGTCAAAATCTAAAATTGAACTTCTTTGGGAACAAGATTGAAATATCTCATGGCCCCCCTCTTTATGGATTAAGACTTGGCAGAAACTACGTAAATCTTCTAGCATTGTTAATGCTACGCAGACCCTATTTCTTTACATACAATAAATTGTTATTTACTCTGGATTGCTTATATAAGATTAATCCGACCTTGTAAAATAATTGTTGGCTATGGGCCTCATTACGAGTTTGGTGGTGCAGCAGCGGGGTGGTTCACCACCGCCCCGCTCCCGCATCGCCAAACCCGAACGCTGCCCATCAGCCAGATTATGATACAAATCGCTGTTTGGCGGGCAGGCACCGTGGCAGTCCCGCGGCGGTGCAGTAAAAAGGCTCAATGAGCCTTAAATGCAGGCCCTCCGTGGGACCTCCACAACGCGTTCCAGCATGGCATTGACTGTAATTTCCATGCTGTGCTGAAACTAGGGGGTGCTTGCACACAGGGGGGGGGCAACATGTGCCCCCCTGCATGCACCTACCTGCATTGGGCAAGGGGGGCCAGTAGGGCCCCCATGTTTCCCCACCGCCAGCTTTTACATGGCGGTGCTGACCACTATGTAAGACTGGCAGTTGGGAAACTCAAAATTTGCATGGCGGTGCTGCAGCAGCACCACCAGCATATTCAGAGCCCCTAACCACCGTTCCACCACAAGGGAACTAGGGGGCTCATTACGATGATGGACGGAAGCCCACCGCACTGGTGGCGGTGGCGGAAAACGTTAATTTCCCTGCTCCGGATGCGGTCATTGCGACCACCGAGTTACAATGGTCAAACAGAGGCCATCTTCCGTCCGTCGCGGTCTTTCAGGCCCCGCACGTTGTTTGCGTACGCAAGGGTGTTGGATGGAGCCAACAGAGCAAGACCGGAGTGCGGAAACACGTTCCGTCCGTCAACCAGATTACGATGTTGCAAACAGCCCTTCCCACCGCCGCGTAAAAAGCACCACGTTGCGGATGGCGGAAACACAAAAACAGAGAGGAAGAGCTGATACAGAACCCATCTAAACCACCAGAGCCGCCATGGATCCTGCGCTACAGGCCTTCCCGCTGCTCTACCTGCTGCACCTCCAGCAGACAAGACACCGCCGCGTTCAACAGCAGAGGTACGAACCAAACATCTCCACGCATGCAACCGCTGAACAACTACAACTCCCAGCAAGCGTGGCGGCACCGTGATGAATGTGGCAACCTGCCAAATGCAAAGTGTGAGGCCCACCCAATCCTCATTAGTGACCCTATGTGCCCCTGAAGGCAATTGGGGCCAATGACGAGCCCCGCAGTTGCAGAGCGCGCACACCGCAATATCAAAAAATGTACGCCAAAGGCTCCCATTGGCTGATGGCTCATTGCATAGTGGTTGCCACACCGCGGCGGCCTGGAAGCTGCGACCGCAACCCTGCATCATTCAATTGGGGCCAATGCGTGTCATCGCTGCGGATGCCAGCTACCGCGCATGCGAACACATTCTGCATTTGCATTGGCGCCATGCGAATCACATCACACATCACAACTCATTTGCCTAAAGTGATTGGTGCACCCCATGTGTAATGTTGTGGGGAACGAGGCCCCCATGCATATAAAGTAACCACACAGACACCATACATGTATAGGAGAACTGGCCCAGGGCACGTGCGTCCGGCCCCGTTTGTTGGCAGGGTCACATGTCCAGTGACGCCCGTGCTGGGTGGCTGTGGGGTGGAGGGTAAGCCATCCCTCTGGGAGTGGCTGGTACATCAGAACAACTAGAACAGTGACCAGCTGGTCACTACACTGTGAAGGTATGAGAGAATGTGACCTTTGAGTCAAGTCTTCACACACATGGTATGTCCAAGGAAAGGAGAGTGAAATTACATACATTGTCATGACTCGTGGCCAGCATGGCCTGAAATGAGGGAAGGAGTAAAAAAGGACAAAGGTCTATAGCACTGTACCAATGTTGTGTAATGAAACATCCAACCTGTGAACATCGTTTGTATATCCCTTGACATCTGACTGGCGTCTCCTGGTAAGGGGTCGTCTTGTGAAGGGCCAGTGAAGTAGGCAGACAATCAGAGGTGTCCATTGTCTGCAAATCAGACATACTTGTAATCCCTAGCACTCCCAACACACGTACTGGTGTGGCGTGCAGTGTGCCTAGCTGCCATTGCCTGTAAATGTTCTCACACACGTCATAGGAGTGCACATGTGGACCATACAAACATAGCTCTGACCAACATCATCGGTCATTGTCAGCCATGTGGGCATGTATGCACAGTCCATGTGCATTTGTGCCTCATTCAGGTGAACATTGCAATGTCTGTTACGCAAATTCCTCACACACTCACGCAGGACTGACCCCATAATGTCCACATGTGTCTGTCCACCGTGCTGTATATCCATGTTGCGTTGTCCAGATGACACTCGCTGCCCTCATTCCGTAATGTTGTTGTGTATTGTGGGACTAAAGCTTGCGGTCGTGCAGTGACAGCAGCTACATGCAACTCAGCACTGATGCTGGGAAACACAAGTGCTGTGCCATCTAACCACAGGGCAGCTCATCCTTGATGTAGCAGTGTACCATATGCCATACACATCGACTTCTTTGGATGTCGTAGTGTCAGTATGTCGAGTGAGTGAAGAAAGACAACTTCTGAATGCAGGTCACTTGTGCATTTCACGTGACCAGGAGTCCTGTCAATGTCAATGTGGTTGTGTGAGTCTCTGGGTAAGCTGTCCACCTCATCTATAACTCAGCACATGCTTGTGAACCCTGACATACGTAGGAGGAGACCACCCATCTTTCGACCTGTCCCTGACCTAGCGACGATGGAGGACATCAAAATCATCCGGAAATTCCGTTTGGATCGCTGCACACTACGAAACCTATGTGCTCAGTTGGAGCCCCATTTAAAGCCCAACAGAATATATCCGGCTGCATTGTCTGCTACAGTGAAGGTTATGGCTGCACTGCATTTCTTGGCTACTGGGTCTTTCCAGTATACTGTGGCCAGCGCCGGTGGGATGTCACAGCCCATGTTCAGCATGGTGTTGCGTGACGTCCTGTCAGCATTGATGCTTTACAAGGACAGACATGTCCACTTCCCGAGGAGGGATGAATTGGCAGCTGTGAAGGGGGAGTTCTATGACCTGGGAGGCATTCCAAATGTTGTGGGAGCCATTGATGCATACACCAAGATGGCCGACAAGTGATGAGCTCCGGCCGGGAGCTCCCGGCCAGGGATCGCCTTTTTGGGCTCTAATCCCTCAAATTTACCCCCTCCTTGGACCCTTTCCGCTCACCTGGATCATGTGGACTGTGGTCTTCGTCTTCTCTAACTCCCGCGATGGAGTCTTGAGTTCCTCCGGATGTACCACGATTGAAGTCTTGAAGTCCTGACGGCGGAGACCCGATCAATATGGCCGATGCCCGGTGGAGCTACTCGTTTGGCTATAGAGGAGACTGGCTTGGGCCGTCACCTACCCAGCCGGACATGGGGCACAGTTGTCGTTGTCTCTCCGCTCCTATTTCCTTCCTCATCACCGATACTTTTCTGTCTATGGAGCCAGATACAGCGTGGTGCCCCTGAGCTTGCTTTCGCCTTCCGAGCCTTGGGAGGCGTGCCCTCCTGGTCCCCGCAGCTGCCTCCATTTCCTTCTCGGCTCGGACTCGCCTTATCTCTGGACTGAACACTCATTTCTCGCCCCTCAGATTCGTTCTTCTTCTTTCCCCTCTCCCCGTCACCATCCGATTAACCACCGGGGGTTTGCCGATGGTGGATCCTGTTCCTCGCTGTGATGCCTGATGGGGCTGCCCTGGATGCTTCTGGTGCGATCATTGGGAAGCAGCCCTCTGGCCGCCGCCTGCCCTCTGGACCTGAGCCGCGGCTGCCTGGCGGTTTTCCTTCGCCTCTCCTGGACTGCGGTGGGGACGCAGGATGCTTATCACCCCAACAGAACAACTACGAGGGTGCCGAAATCGCTGCCTGCCATTGTCTCCGGGCCTGTTTTCCCGTTCTTCCTCTGTTCTGGTTCGCCCTCCTGATCCGACTGCTGCCTTCCTCCTCCGAGGTTGCTGCCTCCGGGTTTGCTTTGACTGCCTCCGGTCTGCGTCGACCCGAGTACTGTCGGCGTCCTGCACCTTTCCCTGCCAGATCTTGTGACAGTCCTCCCCTTCCAGCCATGCTCCAAGGGTAAGTTCCCTTATTGGTTTTTCGAACGAACTGTTTTCTTATCCGTTTTCCCGCCATTTTGTCACTACGTTTTTTTTTTTTGGGGTCCTTGACCCGGATCCTCCATCTTGCAGTCTCCACTGACTTAATTCGAATCCTGCCGCCGGTCTTCGCCTTGTACCCTCCAGTCTCTTCAACGCCCCAATGGATCCCTTTTTGGAACTCTTCACCCCTCTTAATTCCCTATGATGTAACCATTGTGTAACTAGCTGTTTATTTTGTAACTTGCAACTCGCTGTTTCTTATGTAAAGCGCTCTGATACCTCCGGGTCTGGCCAGCGCTATATAAAACTCGTCAAATAAAAATAAAATTGATGGTAAGCGTAAATGCACAAGGGTGAGGACACTGTTCCTAGGGAGGTTTGCAGAATATTGCTCCCTCCTAAGGGGAAAGAGAGACAGAAAAGGAGGGGGGGGGTTGGGTTGGTGCTAGGTGTACTACGCCCTGGACTCAATCGTGAGAGGGGAAGAACAAGTCTTGTCCCTTGTTGCCCTCACACACCCCAAAGGATGTCATGCTTCATCATCGGGCAGTTGCTCCTCGTCGGGCCGGTCCTGCAATGCCCTACGGGTCCCCCGAAGGGTCACTTTGTCGGAGATCTTCTGCGAACTGCTGTATGTTGCATGCGGGTGTGCTGGGGGAGTCCTAAGTGGGAAGTGTGCTGAATGCGTGCAAAGGTTAAAATTGACTACGGGTTATCAACGGTATATGTTTTAATATGGCGGTACCTGTGTCAAAATAAAAAGACCCGTAGGTCGGGTGTTACCTCTAAAGCGTAATGTGCCTGGGTAACTCAAAAGGTCAACATGTTTCCCGCCTCTTGGGTCCCGTAGGATCCGTGGCGCTTCTTCAGGACCAGGTGTGTGTTAAGTGCGGTGTGGTGCACGTGATAATAAAGTGATGCACCAAGCAGTGAATAATGTATATGTACACAGAGGGTATAGTCACCCTCTAAGGAAATCAGGGCAGGCCCAGACCTACGGTTACTACCGGTTATGTTATGTTATAAAAAATTTATACAGCGCACGTACACCAAAAGGTTTCATGGCGCTACTCTAGAATATGCCGGGACCGATGGGGATAGTTATTCATAAGCCTGCCCGAACAGCCATGTCTTAAGCATTTTCTGAAACTCAGAAGATCAGTACATGACCGAACCTCCAGTGGAAAAGAATTCCACAGTCTTGGGGCCAGGGATGCAAACCTACAGCCACCCTGACGTTTTAACTTGAAGGCGGGGATGGTCAGTAGCTGAAGGTGGGCTGAGCGCAGGTTACGAGAGGGAGTATGCCTTGATAAAAGGCAGTTAATAAATTTGGGACTCCGACTGTGAAGAGACTTAAAGATTAAACATCCCGTTTTAAAGGCTGTGCGTTGGGAAATAGGGAGCCAGTGTAGTTTTTTTAAAAGAGGTCTGGCTGATTGCCATCTTGGTTGCTGATGGATCAGTCTCGCTGCTTGGTTCTGAACCATCTGAAGCCGCTTGATTAGAAAAAGTGGCATGCCTAGATAGATTGAGTTGGCGTAGTCTAAGTGTGATAATACCATGGCTATTACGACCTGTATCAACGCTGCATGAGTGAGCAAGCGGCTGATCTTTCTGATTTTACGTAACTGAAAGAAACAGGTTGAGACCACAGCACCAACTTGGGATCTCAACGACAGGTCGTTGTTTATGATGACACCTAGACTCTTGACGGAGGTAGAGGGTTCGGGTGGAAATCCAAGTTCCGCCGGCCAATAGTGTGGGCCCCAGAAGATCTTACTACTCCCTGTCAAAACTAGTTCGGTCTTGTCTGGATTGAGTTTTAAATGATTTTGGTCCATCCAATGGCGAATGTGGAGCATAGTGGCCTGGAATTCCAGGACTGAATTCGGGGAGTTATCTATTGTGAAAGTTAACTGTAGATCATCGACATAGTTGAAGGTAGTTACCTTCCGTGCCTTCAGAGACTGAATTAAGGGTGAAAGGTATAGATTAAACAAGTGGGGGGATAGTGATGATCCCTGTGGGACCCCACATGCAGTTGATAGCTTGGGAGCAGTGAATGAATCCAAGCGAACCGCTTGAGTACGGTCTTCTAAAAAGCAGCTAATCCAGCTGAAAGCTGGGCCCTGGATGCCGGCCAGCCTGACACGGTCCATCAAAATTTCGTGATCGACCGTGTCAAATGCGGCCGAAAGATCTAAAAGCACCAGGGCCTGAGGAGTACCTCTGTCAGCTTTATCTCGTAAGTCGTCCAGTACAGCTAAAATCACTGTCTCCGTAGAGTGAGCGGGACGGAATCCCGCTTGATGAGGGTCTAGATATTCAGAATGTTCCATAAAGTTGGTCAAACACTTTGCTACGTGGGCTTCCAGGACTTTGGCCAAGTAGGGGAGCAGGGAGATGGGGCGATAATTTGATAGCATCTGGGGGTCTGCTCCCGGTTTCTTTAAAAGGGGACCACAATTGCGTCCTTAAATGCTTTAGGGACACGGCCCTGCAAGAGAGACTCATTCAAGAAGGTCATGATGGTACACGGCAGGGCAGAACGGTGGGCTACAACTCAAAAGTTGAGACTGCTACCTGATTGACAGCCTAGAGAGAAAGGGAGATAAAAATACAAGGTACGTATATCAGGCAGGAGAGTATGCTCAACGGCAGAACACTGATGTACGTAGAATCATAATGCAGGGAAAATTCTTATAATAGACATAACACGCTATTCAGGTGGGGAGATGCAGTTGCACGCCCCGGTGTGGTCAATAGTCAAAGGTGGTCGGTAGCGAGCGCGCAGCCCAGAGCCACGCAGGTAGTGGATGAGGCGCCCTTAGCCACCAACCCCCCACGATGTACCACCACCGGAATTGTGCTATGATAAGGGGACCTCCGGTGATGTCAAAGCCCATGGGCACTATGGGCCGTCTAGTGTACTGAGGATAGAAGCCCTCAACGCGCTATGTTTTAAGAAAGCGTGAAAAGAGCGCGTTGTCACCCTCAGCGATGCCGAAATGCCCTGTGCCAGGACGGGTACCCAGAGTGCCCGAGTCATGTCACCGTAGGAACTAGGATCATAGGAATGGAGCAAAGGAGAAACGTGCAGCGAAACCCTTACCTAGAAAATGGGGGGAGAAGTACTCCCAAGGCTAGGGACGTGGGCTGCCTGCACCTTACCGGGCTGGGGGGGAAAAAAAAGAGAGAGAAACACAAGGCGACATTGCATCGTGTATTAGTATCATAAAGAACATACACTCAGCCATGCAATGACTTACTGTTTGTTGGTCCTTGGCCAGAGCCTCGTCCTATATTATTTACGAATGAATTTGGGTGCCGGCTCGTCTGGAGTCTGGACCTACCCGCGCCTCACTTCTGCCTGATGGTGAATGAGGACGCAGGCGAACCATTACATATAGTCGCGTTAATTAGTTACCGGGCGGCAACCTCGTCTGGTATGCTGAGTCATGCCTGGTGACGTGCTGCGCATGCGTGAGGGCAAAGGTTTGTTGCGCGCATGCGTGCAGGGCTGCCACTACTCTCGCTGGTACTGCGCATGTGTAGAGGGCAGTGTTCAGCTCTCGTGAGTGGTGGCAGTTTTAAAAGTCCAACACAGGAGGTCAGGGGACGTCAACGAGATATTAGTCAAAAGTACATAAGGTGTTCGACTGATCAGATCGGTTATCATGTGTGAACGTGTGCTTAGCCAGATGGTGCATTGCAGTGGTACATGTTGATGACCGTGTAAGATCCCAATGTAGTGGGACATATTAACTAAAGGGGCCAATGGTGCTCAAAATTGCGTTACCACTTATGTTGATCCACCTCTGGGGGATGGAGTGGTGGGGGATCAGGGGAGTCAGGGGGGTGTCGCCTCTGTATGCGCCTACATAGGCGGCAGGTCAGTAGCAACACGAAGGCAGAGGTAATGGTCTCATCACCTCCGGAGGCTCATTGATAACATAATCCCTCTTAGGCTGGCTTAAATGGACATGTACGTCTCAATGGGGGTTTTGTCCTGTATAAGGTGGGAGGTGTATGTGATAATTTGGGGCCGACAGCGTGCTTAGGCGGGTGGTGCTCAGAGCTCTGTCCATGGGGTCTCTTCGTTCATGCCGTTGCGGTCGGTATGGAGGCGATGCACCCAGCGTTGCTCTCGGCGTAGTAAGGAGGCACTGCTCCAACTTTGATTGGCTTCAATGATGGCCCATTGTATTTCTTCACAGGAATGACCCTTCTCAATGAAGTGGTTGGTCATCCTGGCGGCGGATCTTCCGCGTCTGATTGTGCTCTTATGCTCACTGATCCTGATCTTGATTGAACGAGTTGTCATGCCCACATACCTAAGAGAGCAGGGGCATGTCAGTAGGTACACGCAGTTGGCCGTATTACAATTAGAGTGTTTGCGCTGCTCCCTTATGTCACCCAGACTTAGTGATTTTGTATGTTTTGTTTGGGGGCAGGCAGCACAACGGCGACATGGGTAATGGCCGATCACAGGGGGCAAGCTCCATAGGGTGGTGTCTTGGGCTGGTTTTCTTCTGCGTGGACGGGTGTTCACCAGTTGGTCTCGTAAGTTAGCGGTGCGTTTAAATGCGAAACGCGGTTGTTCAAGCTGTAGTGCATCAGTGTTCAGAATCTTCCAGTTGCGGTTGATAATTTTTTTGAGTTGGTTGGACAGTGGGGTGAAAGTTGTGACGCATGTAATGACATTACTGGTCTTTGGTTCTTTACGCTCAAGGAGACCCTGACGGTTATTGTTCCTCACGCGCTTTTTAGCTTTTTTTATCACCTGCCCGGGATAGTCCCTGGCCTGCAGGTTGTTGGCCAGAAGATTAGCTTGGGTGTCGAACTCAAGGAGGCTACTGCAGTTTCGTCGGAGCCTAAGGAATTGGCCGTACGGTAAATTCTCCCGAAGGGCTTTTGGGTGGTGGCTCCTGAAGCTGAGGAGACTGTTGCAATCAGTGGCTTTTCTGTATACCGTGGTATGTAGGTGTCCATTATCCAGGGTGATCAGTAGATCCAGGAACGAGATGGCCTCCTTACTGGATGTCTTCGTGAACCGTAAGTGCGGGTCGTCCAGGGTGTTGATCCATTCATGGAAAAAGGTGGCAGTTTCCTCCGTGCCTCTCCAGAGGATGAGGACGTCATCGATATATCTCTTCCAGGTGATCAGATTCCAATGGAAAGGATTAGTATCAGTAAAGATGTTGACGTCCTCAAAGTGTGACATATACAGGCCCGCCAGGCTTGGAGCGAAGGTGCTCCCCATGCTCGTGCCCTGCACTTGATGGTAGATGGTAGTGTCGTACTGGAAGAAGTTGTTCTTCAGGGCAACGGTGATGATGTCGATGATGAACTCAGCGGGTGTGTTGGTGGGAAGGGTTGCCTCTCCCAACAAGTTCCCAACTACCTCGATGGTGGCGTCCTGGGGGATGTTGGTGTATAATGCCTCAACATCGAGTGTGAGAAGTAGATTGATCTCCTCCGTGTTGTCATCATTGATGCTTTGTATCTTTTAAAAAAAAAAATTTATTTCAGGAGTTTTATATAGCGCTGACCTGACCCGGGGGTATCGGAGCGCTTTACAACAGTGTTTCATAAGGGTTACATAGTAGAGCAGTCTTAAACATAGAGTTCGGAAGTCCAGGAGGGCTGAGGATTCTTGAGGTAGAAGTTGAGTCCTGAGGTAGCCTCGTTGAATGCTTCATTGAGGTAGACCGTGAGTCCTGAGGCAACCACATTTAATGCACAAACTTGTCTGGAGGCGGGCTGAGGTGGATCTGTTCGATGCCAGGTCAGTGAGCAACAGAGTCAGGGTTCTCGTGAGGGCGGCAGCTATCCATTCGGGAGGGAGCGGTTGAGGAGGAGGGCTTTTAGGTGTTTTTTTAATTTAGCGAAGGACCGGATAGTCCTGATATCTGCTGGGATGGAGTTCCAGATTTTGGGCGCCTCTCCAGCGAATGACCTAGCCGCGGTTTTTTGTTTGCGTGTTTTCATGGGGATGAGAAGGAGGGAGTTTGAGCTCCTTAGGTTTCTTGTTTGACCAGCCCTCTTTAGTTTGGCGGCCAGATAGTCCGGTTTTCCTGTGTGTAGGGCTTTGTGCGTGAGGCAAGCCGTTTTGAAATTAGCCCGCTGTTCAACAGGGAGCCATTTTAGTTCTCTTAGTGCTAGTGAGATGTGGTCGTATTTCCTGATTACGGTGACCATTCTGGCTGCTGCGTTGAGGGTTGTTTTGAGGGGAGCTAGGCGGGTTTTTGCGGTGCCGGTTAAGGTTGCGTTCCCATAGTCGAGTCTGGATAGCACCAGCGATTGGGTGGCTTGTTTGAGGTCTTTGGTAGGGATGAATGGTTTAATTTTGCAAAGAAGTTTCAGGTTGAGGAAGGCAGTCTTTGCAGAGTTTTTGATGTGGTTGGTCATCTCCAGTTTTGGGTCCAGGGTGATTCCTAGAGATTTTGCGGAGTTAGCCAGGGTGGGAGTGCCGTTTAGAGCATCCATAGCTTTAAGCCATTCTGCAATTTGTGGGTTCTCTTCTTTGTTGGAGATGAGGAGGATCTCCGTTTTGTCCTGATTGAGTTTAAGGTGATTTTGGGACAACCAACGTTGAATTTCTTTCAGAGTGTTGTTTAGTCTGAGGATATCGTCAGGGGAGGAGGTTTGTAGATAGATCTGGGTGTCATCAGCGTATAGGTGGAAGGGGATATTAGCATTTTTGAGTATGGTGGTGAGGGGTTCCATGTATATGTTGAACAGTTGTGGTGAGAGCCCCGAACCTTGGGGTACACCCCTGCTGACTGGGTGAAGGTCGGAGGTGAAGTTTTTGATTTTTATCCTTTGCGACCGATTATGGAGGAAAGAGGTGAACCAACGGAGGACGATCTCATCGGCCCCTACCCTTTCTTGTAGGGCCTTGATGAGGAGATGGTGTTCTACCGTGTCAAAGGCAGCCGATAGGTCTAGGAGAACGAGTAGGCAGCAGTGATCGGTATCAAGTGACTTATGGATGTCATCTGTGATGTTGAGGATCGCCGTCTCAGTGCTGTAACCTTTTCTGAAACCCGATTGGTGGGGATCAAGAAGGTTGATATTGTCCATGTGCTGAGTCAGTTGTGAGAGGACGCATTTTTCGAGGATTTTGGATAGGAGGGGGAGATTGGAGACGGGTCTGAAGTTATTCAGGTCCGTGCAGTCGAGGCCTGTTTTTTTTTATTAGTGACGTTACTTGGCCGACTTTGAGGCATTCAGGTATGCTTCCGGTTCTCAGAGAGCTGTTGATGATTCTGCACCAGAAAGGGGCTATGGGGAGTTTGAGTTTTTTGGTCAATTGGGTGGGTATAGGGTCAAGGACGTGAGAAGCGGGTTTGGAGGTGGAGGTTAGCTTGATAATCTCGGCTTCTGTGATGGGATTGAAGGACTTCCATGTATTTGTGTGGTGCAGGCTTGTGCTTTCTATTGAGACTGGGGGCAGTCTTTCGCATGCGGGGTTGGTGTTGGTGTTGGTGTCTAGTGAGAGCTCAATCTTGGAGATTTTTTCATCAAAGAAGATGGCGAAGTTTTCGCACAGTTCCTTGGAGGCTTGGGTAGAGGATACGGGGGGCTTGGTGGTTTGTTGCTTGATGATTTTAAACAGTTCATTGGGCCTGTTTTTTGCCTTGTCCAGGGCGGAGCAGAAAAAGTTGGATTTTTCGCTACAGATGTGTTTTTTGTATTTTGTACGAGCTGCTTTGAGTTGTTCGTGTAGGCTCGTGGAGGGGTTATTTCTCCAACGTCTTTCTGTGGCTCTCAGTTGTCTCCTTTCATTGTTGATGTCCGTGTTGAACCAGGATCTGGATGGGATGTTCCTGTTTTTTTTTTAGTTTCAGCGGGGCTATCTGGTCTAGAATGGATGTCAGGGATGTGTTGTAATGGTCAGTGAGTTCTGTCGTCAAGTTAAGGACGTCACGCGTGTCCTTCAGGTATGCTGGTGTCCCTTGGACCTGAAGGTCGATGTTGAGGCATTATACACCAACATCCCCCAGGACGCCACCATCGAGGTAGTTGGGAACTTGTTGCGAGAGGCAACCCTTCCCACCAACACACCCGCTGAGTTCATCATCGACATCATCACCGTTGCCCTGAAGAACAACTTCTTCCAGTACGACACTACCATCTACCATCAAGTGCAGGGCACGAGCATGGGGAGCAACTTCGCTCCAAGCCTGGCGGGCCTGTATATGTCACACTTTGAGGATGTCAACATCTTCACTGATACTAATCCTTTCCATTGGAATCTGATCACCTGGAAGAGATATATCGATGACGTCCTCATCCTCTGGAGAGGCACGGAGGAAACTGCCGCCTTTTTCCATGAATGGATCAACACCCTGGACCCGCACTTACGGTTCACGAAGACATCCAGTAAGGAGGCCATCTCGTTCCTGGATCTACTGATCACCCTGGATAATGGACACCTACATACCACGGTATACAGAAAAGCCACTGATTGCAACAGTCTCCTCAGCTTCAGGAGCCACCACCCAAAAGCCCTTCGGGAGAATTTACCGTACGGCCAATTCCTTAGGCTCCGACGAAACTGCAATAGCCTCCTTGAGTTCGACACCCAAGCTAATCTTCTGGCCAACAACCTGCAGGCCACGGACTATCCCGGACAGGTGATAAAAAAAGCTAAAAAGCGCGCGAGGAACAATAACCGTCAGGGTCTCCTTGAGCCTAAAGAACCAAAGACCAGTAATGTCATTACATGCATCACAACTTTCACCCCACTGTCCAACCAACTCCAAAAAATAATCAACCGCAACTGGAAGATTCTGAACACTGATGCACTACAGTTTGAACAACCGCGTTTCGCGTTTAAACGCACTGCTAACTTACGAGACCAACTGGTGAACACCCGTCCACGCAGAAGAAAACCAGCCCAAGACCCCACCCTATGGAGCTTACCCCCAGTGATCGGCCATTACCCACGTGGCCGTTGTGCTGCCTGCCCCCAAACAAAACTTACAAAATCACTAAGTCTGGGTGACATAACCTGGGAGCAGCGCAAACACACTAATTGTAATACGGCCAACTGCGTGTACCTACTGACATGCCCCTGCCCTCTTAGGTATGTGTGCATGACAACTCGTCCAATCAAGATCAGGATCAGTGAGCATAAGAGCACAATCAGACGCGGACGATCCGCCACCAGGATGACCAACCACTTCATTGAGAAGGGTCATTCCGTGAAGAAATACAATGGACCATCATTGAAGCCAATCAAAGTTGGAGCAGTGCCTCCTTACTATGCCGAGAGCAACGCTGGGTGCATCGCCTCCATACCGACCGCAACGGCATGAACGAAGAGATCCCATGGACAGAGCTCTGAGCACCACACGCCCAAGCACGCTGTCGTCCCCGAATTATCACATACACCTCCCACCCTATACAGGACAAAACACCCATTGAGACGTACATGTCCATTTAAGCCAGCCTAATAGGGATTATGTTATCAATGAGCCTCCGGAGGTGATGAGACCATCACCTCTGCCTTCATGTTGCTACTGACCTGGCGCCTATGTAGGCGCATACAGAGGCGACACCCCCCTGACTCCCCTGATCCCCCACCACTCCATCCCCCTGAGGTGGATCAACATAAGTGGTAACGCAATTTTGAGCACCATTGGCCCCTTTAGTTAATATGTCCCGCTACATTGGGATCTTACACGGTCATCAACATGTACCACTGCAATGCACCATCTGGCTAAGCACACGTTCACACATGATAACCGATCTGATCAGTCGAACACGTTATGTACTCTTGACTAATATCTCGTTGACGTCCCCTGACCTCCTGTCTTGGGCTTTTAAAACTGCCACCACTCATGAGAGCTGAACACTGCCCTCTACACATGCGCAGTACCAGCGAGAGTAGTGGCATCCCTGCACGCATGCGTGCAACAAACCTTTGCCCTCACGCATGCGCAGCACGTCACCAGGCATGACTCAGCATACCGGATGAGGTTGCCGCCCGGTAACTAATTAACGCAACTATATGTAATGGTTCGCCTGCGTCCTCATTCACCATCAGGCAGACGTGAGGCGCGGGTAGGTCCAGACGAGCCGGCACCCGAATTCATTCGTAAGTAATATAGGATGAGGCTCTGGCCAAGGACCAACAAACAGTAAGTCATTGCATGGCTGAGTGTATGTTCTTTATGATACTAATACACGATGCAATATCGCCTTGTGTTTCTCTCTCTTTTTTCCCCCCCCCCGCAGCCCGGTAAGGTGCGGGCAGCCCACGTCCCTAGCCTTGGGAGTACTTCTCCCCCCATTTTCTAGGTAAGGGCTTCGCTGCACGTTTCTCCTTTGCTCCATTCCTATGCTCCTAGTTCCTACGGTGACATGACTCGGGCACTCTGGGTACCCGTCCTGGCACAGGGCATTTTGGCATCGCTGAGGGTGACAACGCGCTCTTTTCACGCTTTCTTAAAATATAGCGTGTTGAGTGCTTCTATCCTCAGTGCACTAGATGGCCCATAGTGCCCATGGGCTTTGACATCACTGGAGGTCCCCTTATCATAGCACGATTCCGGTGGTGGTACATCGTGGGGGGTTGGTGGCTAAGGGCGCCTCATCCACTACCTGCGTGGCTCTGGGCTGCGCGCTCGCTACCGACCACCTTTGACCTATTGACCACACCGGGTCGTGCAACTGCATCTCCCCACCTGAATAGTGTGTTATGTCTATTATATGACTTTTCCCTGCATTATGATTCTACGTACATCAGTGTTCTGCCATTGAGCATACTCTCCTGCCTGATATACGTACCTTGTATTTTTATCTCCCTTTCTCTCTAGGCCGTCAATCAGGTAGCAGTCTCAACTTTTGAGTTGTAGCCCACCGGTAGTAACCGCAGGTCTGGGCCTGCCCTCATTTCCTTAGAGGGTGACTATACCCTCTGTGTACATATACATTATTCACTGCTTGGTGCATCACTTTATTATCACATGCACCACACCGCACTTAACACACACCTGGTCCTGAAGAAGCGCCACGGATCCTACGGGACCCCAGAGGCGCGAAACATGTTGACCTTTTGAGTTGCCCAGGCACATTACGCTTTAGAGGTAACACCCGACCTACGGGTCTTTTTATTTTGACACAGGTACCGCCATATTAAAACATATACCGCTGGTAACCCATAGTCAATTTTAACCTTTGAACGCATTCAGCACACTTCCCACTTAGGACTCCCCCAGCACACCCGCATGCACCATACGGCAGTTCGCAGAAGATCTCCGACAAAGTGACCCTTCGGGGACCCGTAGGGCATTGCAGCGCCGGCCCGACGAGGAGCAACTGCCCGATGATGAAGCATGACATCCTTCGGGGTGTGTGAGGGCAACAAGGGACAAGACTTGTTCTTCCCCTCTCACGATGGAGTCCAGGGCCTAGTACACCTAGCACCAACCCAACCCCCCCCCTCCTTTTCTGTCTCTCTTTCCCCTCAGGAAGGAGCAATATTCTGCAAACCTCCCTAGGAACAGTGTCCTCACCCTTGTGCATTCACGCTTACCGTCTCGAGCACAGGCACTGGCCCTTTAATTAGCTCCTGGTCACCCCTCTCTCTCTTGTTGACACAGCCATTGATGGTACCCACATTGCCCTCGTTCCACCACAGGCAAGTGAATACATCTTTAGGAACCGCAAACACTACCACTCCATCAACCTGCAAGTGGTATGCCAGGCGGATCAGATCATCTCACACGTGTGTGCAAAGTATCCTGGGTCGGCACATGACTCCCACATCTTGCAGAACAGCACCATGCCCCAATTGATGGCCAATCTGCACCCCGAGCGGGCCTGGCTTGTTGGTGAGTGGGCTGTGTTAATGACTGTGATGTATGTGTGACATGCTGCTCTTCCCACACATTCAGATCACACTGTTTGCCTGTCTGTCTCACAACTAGGTGACTCTGGGCATCTCAATCGTCCGTGGCTGCTGTCCCCACTGCGGAATCCAACAACGCCGGGGGAAGTCCAATACAATGATGCACATGGGAGGACACGTCGTGTGGTGGAGCGCACTTTTGGACAGCTGAAGTCAAGATTGAGGTGCCTGGACAAGACTGGTGGTGCACTTATGTACTCACCACAGAAGGTATGCCAGATGGTAGTCGCCTGCTGCATGCTACACAACCTGGCCTTGAGCAGAAGGATCCCCCTGATTCTGGACGACAATGAACAGCAGCAGCCCCCCGCTCCCAACCAACACATGCCCAGTGACGATGACAGTAGTGAGGAAGAAGGCCTTGACCAGCGTCAACAGCTCATCGTCAACTACTTCCGTTGAGTGTAAGTTAACAATGAGCGACTATGACTGTGACTGTGTGCCTTGCTGTTGTCTCACACACTTTGAGAATTGTTGCTGGCATTTTGTACACATACAGGACTATGCGCAGGATTAGAGAACTTGGGCAGGCAGGGACTGAGCACCCAGAAGCATCCATAAGCACAGGACCCAATTGCTATAGAGCCTCACTAGCAATTCCCACTCACTCAGAGGTTTTCAAGCGCCTGTACACAAGTAGATAAGTTGAAGACAAGAAACGCTTTGAAATGTGCATTTTTTACTACAGTGTCAAAACATGCAACATACAAGCCACAACAAGTTGAGAATGTATGAGTACAAAAACAGTTACCATAGTGACACATCCATCTCACATGAAGCAAGATGTCATATCAATAATCCCTCTGGACGAAGACCCACGAGCATATCCCCCCACCCCTTGCTGGAAGGAGTTGTATGAGATGTCCCAGGTCAATGGGCTTTGTCAGCAGACCCCATTCCTCATCCAATACATGGTGAAATATACATCCCATGTGCTGTGTCGCTCTCATCACTGGATGGATCACTCTCCAAGTGTGGGGTAACTAGCCCGCCTTCACATTACATCTAAAAGGCACCCGTGTCCTCTAGCAGCTGTGACACTTTGTTGAGTCGGGGTGCTAGGGCCTGACCAGAACAGAATGACAACGGACAATGTCCTCCGACCACGGACAGAATGTTCAGGCAGTACTCCTGGACCGCGCAGAGAACAAGCTCTGCGGACACTTCTCATGTGACAGACATATGCTAATGTACTTGCAAAACAACTACGCCATGTAAATTTCGTGCGCTACAGCTGCATGATGGAAGCCGGGCTCAAGCCAGTCGACAATGTCCATGACGGTGAGATAACAGCCTCCCCTTGCTCAGGTCTGTGGTACCAAGCGAAACAGACCGCAGAGGTCAGCAGAGTCAAAGCTAATGCAGACAGGGCAAAAGTCAGAGAGCTGAATGACAATTCCTGTCAGTAGGCATGAAAAAGGTAAAAGGATATTGGATTAGTCACCAACAGTTCCTGTTGCTGTTAAGTAGTTACGAATCCAAGAAGGCACAGGCAGCTTCGAAGGCAATCAGTTCCAAAAGACGATCCAAATCATCTTCAGCAAAAAGGACCGCCATCCAATCCAGCAGTATGAAAGAACAGATGTGCTCCTCGCACCACGAGGATGAAAGGAGCATCCCATGGCAACCTGGGAGAGGTTCGATGTAGGCATGGCACAGGAGCCATTGCGCAAACGCACAGGCGCAGCTGTCAGCCTGTCTGACACATTGAAAGGCATCCCACAAACGTGTATCACCGAAGCACTCCTGGTCGTGAACCAACAAAGGACTCACACACAGCTCATGATCCAGGGCAGCAAGGGATGTGTTGGAAAGGCAGACATCCGTGGCCCATTGAAAGGGGCATCCGCGACCAGGTTGCACGCAGGTGAAATAGGCATAGCGGAAGGTTAGCCTATAACTGATGCGTAGCACAGCTAATGGGACACATCCAAAGAGAAGCTGCATGCGGTCACGGAACAGTTGCAACTGACCGGGGTTCGCCTGGACCACAGGACGGGCAGACATGGCGTGAGAGCACTTAGAACCAGCGCTCAGCTGTACAGCCACAAGTAGTGATATCAAACGGCTAAATGCAGTCTGAAAATTGGAGGGATGACACCCGGTAGTACTCCAAAAATAGCATGAAACGAAGGGACAAGGCCAGAGCCCACAAGTTTGAAAGAAGTGTGCAACGGCCTTCAGTATCAGAGGCTTTCGATAATATTTGTGTCAGTTCCCCGGAAAATAATGGGAGTGCTGTGTTCAGCAGTGACTGAATCGCGGAGACGGTCAAGGCACCTGGAATTCGAAGGTCTCAGGGCTGGTGTGGGAGCGACTACTTGTTGAAACAGAAGCCCATAGTGCCTGCACACTTATTGAAGTATGCTTTTGCTGTCGGAATGTGAGGCCACAAATGACTATCCACAATCACATATGGGGGGGTAAGGATAACATTGCTACAGCAAGGAACACGGCGTGCAACAGTTCCTATATACGTGATGCCTGCCCTGTGACCGCAGCAGTTCAGGAGAAGATAACTTCGGTTGTAAAACAGATTTAGCGCGGGTATGTTGTCAGGGACTGGTGTTCATGTGGGTAAACATGCATAGATCGCACGTCACATGAAATCCCTGGGCAACAGTACTTGAGTGTGTGAATGCGACAATGTCACCATCGTCCACATGACAGGATGTGTTGTGATGCTGGCTCTTGTGGGCACACTGCTAAGGATTTCATTGTTCTGCGCTGTGTGATCTGTGACAACTTCCATCATGTCCATGATGATGTTATTAGGGGGATGGGAGCACACTGCTTCACCTCCCAGCACAGTTCACCCCTTAGCACTCTAGTAAATGCAGTTCAGTCATGATGCTTACTTGTCATGTTAACGAGGTGTTTCACCTGAGTTGGCAGGGAGAGGTACAGAGACCCAAGTAGATTGTGGCAACTTCCTCAGCAGACACCTATCACAATGTATCTTACCCCTACTGATGTAGGAGGATAATGCGACACACATGTGTCTAGAGATTCACAGCACTGACCTGCACCAACCTTGGTGACACACGACAACGGTAACAGAAGTAAGCTTTTCAACTGAACTGCATTTACCAGGATGCTAAGGGCGAAACTGTGTTGGGAGGTGCAGTTGTGTGCTCCAGTCCCTCTGCTGTCCATGTTGATGGTGTTGGCCGGTGTTATCTGTAATGCTTATTGTACAGTGTTGCCTGGTGGTGTGCTTTTGCGGTTATTCCATAATATGTCAACGCACTGTTGTTTCCTTGTGTCTTTCCAGGTTCCTCCACTCTCTCAATGGATTTTCGCTTTTACATATTCGAATACATTGCAATATGAGTTAACATGCTACTTACTGTAATGAAAATGCTCTTGACACAAAGGCATACTGTTGTGAGTTGTGTTTATTTTTCAATGAGTGACAGGTGAAGGGTGAATTAGAAAGTGATGGTACACGGATAGTTAGGGTAGAACACACAATGGTAGAGTTCCAAACTCCAACCGAACACTCCCATCCTTGTGGCAATGTGGTTTCGTATTTACAACACAGTCAATGCTTGGTGTTACAGTGGTGACATCAGCGGTTGCTCCGAGAACTGGTACGGCACAGTGCTGTGCCACGTGATCCACCCGCGGTCTTTTTCGGATGTCCCCTCTGCCGTGTGGCCGGGGGGGAACCTGCTGCATGCTCAGAGGTGTCTGAGGATTCGCCGTGGTGTGACTCACCCCTCCCTGTGGCCGCTGCTGAGGTGGTGTGACTATCATCTGACTGGCCACAGGGGGGGGTTGGCAGCGATTTGAGCCGCATGCATGTCCCTCAGAACACCCAAAAGCTAGCCCATGTACTCCACATGTTGTCCCAAGCGAGTGTCCATGGAGCTCTGCAGCCGGCGGAGTTCCTGCAGTTCTTCAGGGACCTGGCCCATCTGTCCCTGGTTCTGCTGGTATGCACCAAGGACAGTTAGCATGGTGTCCAGGGCCTCAGTCTCATAGTCCTCCTGTGGCTGTTACCCAGTTGGCCTCCCATCTGCTCTGCTGCCACGGACCTGTGGCGGTGCCATGCGCTGCTGCCGCACACCGTCCCCAGCATCCCCGAACTGCCTGGTGGTATTCACAACTGCTGGCAAAGGGACAGTGTTGGAGGCAGCGGTGGTGATGGTGGAGGTGGCTGCCACACAGGTTGTTGCCGCAGGGGTCTGCATTGGCGGTGCAACTGTTGTGGGAGTCGTTGTGGTGGTGGTGGTGGTGGGGACAGTGAGGGCCAGAGGCTGAGCTGTCCTGGGCACGCCGGAGATTTCTCGTGTGTTGAGAAAGGATTGACAACACCGAACCCCCAGTGAGTGGTCAATAATGGAGTACAATGAGTTTACATCCAAGGCGATCATCTGGTAATCTTCTTCCCATACAATATCTTTGATTTTATCCAGGAAGTCTTTAGTGTCTCTTATGTATGAGGGAAGTTTTTCTACATAGTCACGGAGAAAGTAATCAATATATTTAGAAATGTTTTCAGTGACACACCCAATAGAAGATACAATGGGTCTGCCAGGAGGTACTCTAGGATCCTTATGTACCTTGGGTAACAGATAAAAAATGGGAGTTCTGGGATAATCACATTTCAGATAACAATATTCTTCCCACTGCAGGATCCCTTTGTCTTTATACTCAGTGAGTATATTCCACACACTTACTATGCTTGTATTGTACTCATGTGTATTGGTAGTGACATAAGAGACATAAGAGACACTAAAGACACTAAAGACTTCCTGGATAAAATCAAAGATATTGTATGGGAAGAAGATTACCAGATGATCGCCTTGGATGTAAACTCATTGTACTCCATTATTGACCACTCACTGGGGGTTTGGTGTTGTCAATCCTTTCTCAACACACGAGAAATCTGTTACCTGGAGCATACTGAAATGTTATTAATACTCATGAAATTTTGTCTCCTTAATAATATGTTTTTATTCAATGGTATCATGTTCAAGCAAATCCTCGGAACTGCGATGGGTACTTGCTTTGCCCCCAGTTTTGCTAATCTTTTTCTGGGGGTATGGGAGGAGGAAGTTCTCAGAAAACTTAGACAAGACCCCGCCCACAATAAGGTGATAAAATGGTACAGGTTTATTGACGACCTTTTCGTGGTATGGAAAGGCAGTGAGGAAAGTGCCATTGACATGATCACAGAATTAAACAACAATACCTTTAACCTTAAGCTGACATACACCATCAGCAATAAACAGATTGAATTCTTGGATGTAGTGGTAGAGGTCTTAGACAATAGGATGAATACTAGACTCCACAGGAAGCCAACAGCAGGAAACAGCCTCCTGCACGCTCTCAGCAGTCACCCTGAAACACTTAAATGGAGTATTCCATTTGGTGAACTGCTGAGAGCGAGAAGGAACTGCAGTACACAAGAAAGTTTCTTAAACGAACAGGAGAACATGATGACAAGATTTAGAGAAAGAGGGTATCCGGATTGGGTCCTAAATAGAGCAAAAAATAAAATTAACAAGGTTGAAAGGGAGGACACACTGAGAGACAAAACCAACACTGAGGAAGACACCACAACCAGGGTGATTCTCACGTATAATAAGGAGTCGAAGGCAATTTCCAAAATATTGACCCAAAACTGGAATATTTTAACCAGTGACCCTATCATAGGTAACACCGTACAGGAGAGACCACAGATTACCTACAGGAAAGGGAGAAGTCTCAGAGATCTCTTAGTGAAAGGGGACATTATTAACACTAGCAGGAACACACAGATTAACCTTCAAGGCTTCTTTCCCTGCGGCTATTGTAAGGCTTGTAGGAATAGTTCTATGAGGAAAAGTTACTCTACCCCAACAGGAGAAAGAACTATAAAACAATTTCTCACATGCGGCACAATATTTACCATCTATATTCTTGAATGCCCATGCAAGAAAAGATATGTAGGTAGTACCACCTTAGCCACAAAGAAAAGGGTGTTGGAACATATGAGGGCAATTACGAACAAGGATGCCCATTACCCGGTGGCCAGACACTTTACTGAGTACCATCTCTCTAACAGTTCCCTTCTTACGTTCTTCGCTATGAAACAGATCGAACACACACAGAGAGGGGGAAATAGAGTCCTCCAATAGCGCAAAAAAGAATCTTGGCATATAATTAACCTCCAAACAAAAAACCCGGAAGGGCTGAATCAAGATGAAGAAATAAGTATTCATCTACATGAATAACGAACAGTATAATTCTTTCTGTTGTAATATATGTCTTTATGGTGAATACTGCACAGCTGGCAACTCTTGTTTCTGTTTTTGAAAGAAGTTTTTAATCTTTAGTATGAGAATATTCATGGATTTTAATGGTTTCTTTTTTCTCTTTTTTTACACAGGAGAAAAGGAAGGGGCAGAATCTAAGAAACACCTCTACTGAAATCCACCCCTACCCTTTTCTTCTATCGTTATGGTGGAGGGCTCGACTAGACAGATAAGAGACTTGTTTATCTTTTTCTCTTCAGTCTTATGTCCATGCTTTAGTTACAAAACTTTATTATTTTTTAATTTTCACATATACATAACTTTTAATTGTTCCTTGGTGGACTACTGGATGTAGTGTTGATGTAATGGGGAAGGCGGAATACATGGTGAAATGGAAAGGCTAGGTGTCGGTAGATGGTTCATATGGACACTTTCTGCCAAAATAGTCTATCGTAGGTTTTTCTTTAGGTTTTTCTTTTCTTCGGACTCTACATTATGAGTAAGGATACAATATGGCACCTTACTATACAGTATGGCTTTATTAGAGGGTCCCTTAGGCACTGTGCCGAGTGAAAGCATTCTAATTTACTATTGAATTTCAGTTTTTAAATAGGGAAATCACCAGGACTGTAAATAGATGTCACTATTGCCGTTATGTGTGGTAAAAAGTAGAATTTATACAGAGAATATTGCAATTGCAGGATATTAATGCTTAACTGTATATACTATGATGAAAACTCTACGTTACATTATGGCTGCCGTACTTTGTTGGGTCTCTAATGTAATATGTACTTTTGATCGCACCTAGTCTCTTTGTTGAAAAAGTGATTTAACTTTTATGCACGGGCAGGACCCATGACCCACTTTGGAATTGTATGGATGCCAGAATACACTCTTTAAGTTCATTTTGATTTATAGTTATGTGCAACAACAACACATTACAAAATGGATGCCACTTTGGTTGTAGGAAGGCCTCTACCTTCTGGTCCTTCTTTGATTTTCACATTTCGTATGTATTGACTGCCCTTTCCCCTGAATCACTGTGTGACCAAGCTTGCTGTGCAGGCGAAACGCGTAACTACTGGTGTTTGCAGACCTCTGAGTGATCGCCTTATTGTACTTTTGTGAGAATATATATATATATATATATATAAAATAAAATATCAAATATGTTAAATAATAAAATTAATATAAAAAATAAAGTAGATTTAATATAAATTTAAAAAATATAACAAATAAACTTTAAAAAAGTTAAACACACATACATAATAATTAATATATATATTTACTTTAAAACAATTAATAAACTATTAATTTTAATTTATTTTATAATTTTAAAATTATATAAAAATGTACAAATATATATTTATATAATATACCAATAACATAAAATCTAATAAAAAAAGAAATTCTATTATAAATTAAAACAATAAACTATTTAAAAATCTTCAAACTTAAATTTCCCACTCCAGTCAGTGCAACAGTAGGGAAAGTGATGGCTAGCGAAGGGGTAAAAATTACTATTCCCACTCCAGTGAGTGTAACAGTAGGGAAAGTGTTGGATTGCGGAGGGGTAACGATTAATATTCTCACTCCAGTCAGTTCAAAATTAAAAACAAACAAAATATTAACAATAACACAAATATTTAATAAACAAAATAAATTAAAAAATATATAAATATGTTAAAAATTAAAATACAAATATATTTAATATTAAACATTTAAAAAAAACATATTATAATGTTAAATTCATATTACAAATACCTACAAATATTATATTAAATAAAAAATAATTTCCAAACAAATAAATGTTTTTAATTAGAAATTATTTACAAAAACATTAATTACATAAATTTACTTTTTTTATTTCCTACCCTATAACACCACACAATTCACAACCCCATCTCAATTTAGAAAAATGTACTTCCTTAATTAACATAATTAATTACCAATTAAAGAAATATTAATTAAAAACAAATTAAAACTCATAAAAGTTAAATTACTTCCCACACTTTAACCCTATAATCCCCTCAACCCACAGCTAAAATTAAACTGTAAAAAAATTAATTACACAATTAAAACTTATTTTCAATTAAAAAACGAATAGTATTTAACAACTAATTATAAAGTAAGTAAAATTAATTTACTCCCCACACTTACCGCTATATATGGTAAATCCCACACACAAAATAATATAAACAAATACCCTAATCAAATATCAACTAATTTCTTAATTAATTACACAATTTCCATATTTGATTTTCAATTAATTAATTAATATTAATTAACAACTAATCATTAATTAATTAAACATAAATTACTTCCCACCCTTTACCCCTATAAATCCCACAAACCGCACCTAAAATTAATTACACAATTTCGATAATTAATTTACAATAAATAAAATAAAATAAATTAACAACTAATTATTAATTAATTAAACATAAATTACTTCCTACCCTTTACCCCATAAACCCAACAACCGCTCCTAAAATTAATTACACAATTTCCATAATTAATTTTCAATCAATTAATTAATATAAATTAACAACTAATTATTAATTAATCAAAAATTACTTCCCACCCTTTACCCCTATAAACCCCACAACCCGCACCTAAAACAAATTCCACAATTATCATAATTAATCACCAATTAATTAATTAATTTTAATTAACAACCAATTAATAATTAATTACAAATAAATTACTTCCCACAATTAACACTATAAAATCTCAAATACATAAATATTAATAAATAAAAAATAATCATTAAGGGGCTCATTACGATGGCGGGCGGAAGCACAACCGCCGTGCTGGCGGATGCAAAAACCACCAGTTACCGCCGGCACGCAGCAGTCCACACGCCCGTCCAATTACGATGCGTAAAGTAGGCCAAACACCGCCGGCAAGCCAGCAACACCGTCCGCCATCAAAGTGCGCCCGTACACGTAGCGGCGCAGCACAACTGACACACACCGTCCGACGAAACACGTCCCGCCCGGCGTATAAATTACGATGCCGCAAACAAACGGCTCCCACGGCTAAGAGACACCGCACGTGAAAGAGAGGCGGTAACACGGACGCAGAGCACGGAAAACGAAGAAGCGGCATCCCGAGCATGAATCCAGCACTGCAGGCCCTCCCCATGCTTCTGCTGATGCACCACCAAGGACGCAACGTACCGCGGAGACGCAGGTAGGCACACACACAACAAGTGCACGCAAACAGCGCACACAGTGCAAGGGCGGAAAAGCGGACAACCCCCACCAGCGCGTGTACACTACACATCCACCATCGCATCCACATATGACACACAGGCCAAATCCTAACATCGCGGAACACATGTGTACACACCACCTGGGACTAGGAACCAACCACCCCGTCACGGCCACAAAGCGCCGATGACGCCGCCACACATGCGCACAACGCAGAGGCCAACCGCAGCGCCATGCATGCGTCGCACACAGACACAGGGACACAACCAAGCAGCACACACATCAGCCCCACCCCGAACGCACATGACACGTGACAGGCCTGCCACAGACATGTCCCCAACGCCCAAATCACGGACAACACCCAACGCCACACAACCGACGCACACATGTCAGTGAAGTCACGCAACAGCAGGACACACCCCAGTGTAACAAACATGGCGTAGCACACAGCGGCGGCAACACCAACTAGGAGAAGCAGGGCCCCTTCGGGAAGAGGAACGCCAGTACCACACTGAAAAACCCATACCACCCTGCACATATGAACAAGACATATAAAACGGAACACCAAAGAGCACGGGGACCGACAACAGGTGGGCCAAGAATTACATCCACACACAAGGCCCAACGCAGAGCGGAAAGGCAGCCTGCCGCCCACACAAGGGAGAGCAGACAGCACTGAATGACCTTCCATTCCAACACCGAAACCACAGCCCTACGACAGAAGCCGGTGAATACAGCCATTGTCCAAGAATAGACCAACACAGGCATGCCGAGGAGACCGACCACAGGGCAGATAGCGCATATCACAGAAGCACACAACGGACGGGGAAGAAAGAAGAAAACACTCCCCCATGTCGGCCACATGCAAGTTAATTGGAAGGAGTCACACAGCACCGACCTTGAACTGTCTGAGAAGCATGTGGGAAGAGGGCCCGTGTCCTCCAAACAAGCCAACAGAACACAAGTCCTGTCTCCCCACGACTACACAGAGCTCACAGCAACCCCGGAGCGTGCACATTGCAGACTGCACACACAGCCGGAGCACGCCACCTCTACGAACCGCTGCGAAATGGCAACCGCAACACACCTACCCAACTACGCCGAAGAGCTCAAGCTGTACCAAACCAACACGATACATACATTGGGATGCGATCTCCTGTCCCTGCTGAACGTAAGTTACCGACTGACTTACCGCATCACGTTGTTCAGCTGCGTCATGCCCGTCTTCTACTGTCGGAGGTGTCCCTACCAGCATCCCGTCGAGATATGCCTCTCCAACCCGGCATGTCTGAAGGCGGACCTGCTACCACTACTCCTCCCTCTGGACGCACACGACAGGGCCTGCTCTGCCTATGGGGGCATGGCGTATGTGGCCAACATCGCACGCGCACTGAAATGGAACCACTGTGCCTCCACACGACGGATCATCGAGAACAGCTACATCGAATGTCACCCAGCATGCCCCATCATGGTCCTCCAAGGGACAACCTACGAACAACACCTTGACAGCCACCATCCGCTTCATTGGCTGGCAAACATGTACACCACCAATGACATGGAAGCCCTGCTGGACGGCATCGCATACCTGACAACCTGTAAATACGTCGGACCACAACGCAGGTTCCCCGAGTGACCTATGAAGTCCAACCCCGCACCCATGCTCAGCTTCCGCACGGACTGGCCAGTCACCACCACAACAGCCATACCAAACGACCGGCAACTGTAACCACACCATCAACGACATCGCCATGACATCGGATATGACCGGGACATGCACACTGTTCCCCATCACATCCAGGAACACCGCATGCATCGTGGGAGGCAGTGGCATGGGCTCTGTGCATCGCACCCACATGGACGGAACTGCACGAACAACCAGGACACGACATGGATCCAGCGCACATGGACACACACACCGCTCAGTGGACATGAATAGGTCGCCT
>CAWUFW010026853.1:0-30442 GCA_963921515.1 Calotriton arnoldi
TGAGCACATTTTAATTATACAACTAAAATAGGAAATATTAAATTTTTCAGAATCATGCATCAAGGACATACATACATCAAGACCAAATGTATATACTGGAGGCACCATTTTTTAAAGAGCTACATTTCCTAGAATAAGCTTGTTATAGATAGATACTTTAAGACAAGTTATGCACCTTCTGACAATTGTAATATATCAACCATAGTACATGTTTTATATTCCAGAGCTGAAGTTGGTGTTCCATAGCTAAGAGTTTCCAACATTCTTGCCCTCTGAAATCTAGGCTGTGTAAAATTGCAAATTCTGATGGCACGCAAAACTGCACAATTAAAAAAAAAGAACTCCACCTTCGTTAAGGGCATAGCTGACAAAGTTATAAAACTAACGAAAATGGGTCTGTGTGGTGCAAGGGACTTTATCACTGAGATGCAAATCCAAGAGTCATACCTACTTATAACTTTCCTTGCAGTGCCAAGCTAGTTTACATCAGCTTACTGTAATATAATTTCTGACATTTTGTGTTATGTTTGTTACATAAAATGCGGAAGCATGGGAACAACGCGAATGAACAGATTGCGAGCGACACAAATAATTTTGCACTATTTTTAGTGCAAAAAGCATCCACATTTTGTGCTACAAAAATAGCGCTAGGATGTCTTTCACACTAAATAAAATAGTTAAGATGTCGGACTGTCATTTTCCATAATATTTTGGCCATTTTGGGTAATTTGCACAAAGGAAATTACACAAATTTTGCCCTGGCCAACAGAGGATAAGGAGAAGCAAAGATACAGAAACACAATAGCAGCCACTTGGCTACATCTTATCACTTCCCGCTTCTTAAAGTCCTGCCCAAGAGTGGAGAAAAGAAGTGACGTCACCAAACGGTTACCATTGTTGTTACTCAGACGACAGTGGGGAAACGCAGTTCCATGCACCTTAATGTCCCTCCACTGCTGGGCAGAAAATCTGACTGGAGGGATGGGCAAATTGAACATGGCTGCAGTTAACAAATTCATTGAATTGTCTACTTCTTTTTGAAGTATGAAATTTCCCAAATTCACTCCACACCATAATTTGAATTACAGCCAGCACTAGCTGAATGCCTTCTTAATACGCCTAAACCATTCAACACCTTTAAACAGTTATCGTGAGAATTGAGAGTCTGGCATTTTTTTTTTTAACTCTTTCCAAATTCAAGAGCGTTTAGAAATGAATGGTGATGGGGCGTGGCTTCGGCGTCACGCAAGATGGCCGCCTAGGGACCGAGCCCTGCTAAGCCGGAACCTCCAAATGCCTTTTTGACATTCTTGAGGCTGTTTGGACGGTCACCCTTCCGGGAGCAGACAGCAGAAGACGATGTTAAACTCTGCTGTTGCTTTTCTTTAGGATACAAGAAATATCGCGCTTGATATTGCCGTTGCGGCCGTTTCCTCATAAGCGGTCGCCATATTGGAATGTTTTGGACTGTTTATTCAATACAAAGGATGTGGTGTGAGTTTACTGGCACCTTTTTATTTACCTTTCTGTTCTTTCTTTCTTTGGCAGCATTATAATGCAGGATATTCTGCTGCTATGTTTTTAAGGGTGTTTTCCCTTTATTTATAAGTCGTTGTGCTTCAAATTTTTATGACATCTTATCACCTGGCACATGTAAGCATTCTCTGGAGTTCTGCTGCTGATATATGATGCTGGTTGGCTTTGTGTTTTATACCCTTCCTGTATGAGCAGATTAAAGAAGCCGCAGTTTGTTTTTTCATCCAAAAAGAAGTCTATATCTCCCCTCATTCGTAGTTCTACTGCGGACACTATATTGTTGGCACAGCTCACTTCCTCTGGAGAGATGGCTACTCCTGCTGCTCCACGTGCCTCCTCCATGCAGTCCTCTTCCAATAAAGCACAATTACCAACTTCATCTACTAAAAGATTATAACAAGACCCTTCAACACCTGAAAAGTCTTCATCTTCGATTTCTTTGGAATTAGTGCTGAAGGAGATTTGGGCGTTGCATCCCTTTGTTGAGGAGACTAATAAACATATCCAAAATCTGGATGATAACTGGTCATTAATGGAACATCGGGTTTCTTTGGTGGAACAGCAGGTGGTAGAGTTGCATGATGAAATACCTAAAATTTGTCATTTGGAATTGGAGGTTGCCTAGCTTAAGAAGCATTCACAGAATTTGGGAAATAGAAATCTGTGGAATAACCTCCGTATTTATGGTCTTCCTGAGGCACTGGAGGGGGATGATCCTGTCTCCGTTTTTACTTCCTTTCTTTCAAAACTATTGGATATGCCATCTTCTACTTCGCTCAACATCCAGCGAGCACATAGGTTAGGTCCTCATCGGACTTCTTCTGTATCACCCACGAAACCACGTGAGGTCATCATTTTCTTTTTACAATTTACGGACTTAATCTTGGTTCTTGAGGCAGCTAAAGCTAAAGAGCAAGTGTCCTGATTGGGACATAAGTTTTTTTTGTCTCCGGACGTTTCTACTACCAGTGCAGCCAGAAGAAAAGAATTCCTCAATCTTCGACCTTCGTTAAGGTCTTTAGGTGCCAGATATGGTTTGTTTCATCCCTGCATTTTCAAAGTAACCTATCAAAACAATACTACTGTATTTAAAGACCCAGCAGAACTCAAGAAATTCATACAAGTTCATACATCGGATACCATGGATACTGGTGGACCTTCTCTGCGTTGATCTTTCCTTTGATACTGTTTTTGTCTAATTGTTCCTATCTCTTTCTGAATGTTGAATGAAGGTTATGGTGTTCACAATGGATTTATCTTTGAGTTGAATTTTACTTCCATTATGGTCTCTAATTGTTTATAGGAATTTCCTTGCTTTTATCCTTGATCAGATTGTTATTTTTTGTAATGCTATTATTATAATATCCGTGTAAAAAAACACAAGGGACACCCTACTCACATGGAACCAGGGTACATTACAGTTTAAACAAAAAACAGTGGTTGCTGTGAATTCATACATTTGTTATAAATTTATCAGTGTTAAGTGTCCCAAGTGAAAAAAGGGTGAAACCTATGAGTATCAATTGTGACTCCTGATGAGACCCCACATTGGTAGCTGGGTCGAAACGTCGTCAACAATTTGAAAACGAACCAATCCCAGTCCCTACTATTCAACTAGGAAACTGTTAACATTGATTGTGTATCCATTGAATGATCATTTTCTGTAACAACATTGAAACCTTGTTTTTATGTCACAAAAGTCACAATTGATACTCATAGGTTTCACCCCTTTTTTTCACTTGGGACACTTAACACTGATAAATTTATAACAAATGTGTGAATTTTCATATTTAAAACAGTTTGTTTCTCTATACCTCCTTTGTTACATGTTCTTCTTTCCCTGACATTGATAGACTCCTAGTTAACTGCGATTGTGCTAAGAATTATATTGTGATATTAATCATTAAGGGGCCGATTCCGATCTCGGTCGGAGGCGCACCCAATACCATTCGGTCGGGAAAAAAGCCATGCGAAAGCCAGTTTCCCGACCGATCCGTACAGCACACCGAACGAGCAAGTACGATGCGCACAACAGCAAAAATTCCGGCCGAGCCGTACTCACCCAAACCAGGTCCTGTTCTCCGACCGAGGCGAATCCGGAAACGCCGAATCGAGTCGCACGGAAGGGAAAATGCAGCCCCGTCCGGCCGGACAAGTACGATGCGCTTTCCGTACGCGCCGAACCCGTCGCTACGCACGGCACGTCAAAGCATCCGGGAGAGGCGCACATAAGCTCCGAATCGCGCCACAACACGATCCACGGCTACGAGACGAACACAGCACAGACGAGGACGACGCGAAGCGACGAGGACGAAGCGAAGCGACGAGGACGAAGCCAAGCGACGAGGACGACGCGAAGCAACGAGAAGGACGAACGACACGAACCAACCATGAATCCCTTCGTCCCGATCATACCAATATTCTACATCTACTACCGGAACAGGCACGGACGCGTACGGCGCAGAAGGTAAGTCAGACACCAACCACAAAACACATACAACACGTACACGACACATCACACACATACACTGGGAATCTGAATATACTTGCAACAGCAGCACCATAGGGGCGGGATGCCCATCACCAATGCCACATATGCACACAGGGGCCTGAATGCGCGCCACCACCCCAACCCAGGGGGGCTGGATGCCAACCACCCTCAACCAGGGGGGCAGGATGCCTACCACTACTACCACCCTCACCCAGGGGGGCAGGATGCCTACCACTACTACCACCCTTAGCCAGGGTGGCAGGATGCCTACCACTACTACCACCCTTAGCCAGGGGGCAGGATGCCTACCACTACTACCACCCTTAGCCAGGGGGCAGGATGCCTACCACTACTACCACCCTCACCCAGGGGGCTGGATGCCTACCACTACTACCACCCTTAGCCAGGGGGCAGGATGCCCACCACTACTACCACCCTCACCCACGGGGGCAGGATGCCTACCACTACTACCACCCTTAGCCAGGGGTGGCAGGATGCCTACCACTACTACCACCCTTAGCCAGGGGGCAGGATGCCTACCACTACTACCACCCCAACCCAGGGGCGGCTGGATGCCTACCACTACTACCACCCTTAGCCAGGGGGGCTGGATGCCTACCACTACTACCACCCTTAGCCAGGGGGCAGGATGCCCACCACTACTACCACCCTCACCCAGGGGGGCTGGATGCCTACCACTACTACCACCCTCACCCAGGGGTGGCAGGATGCCTACCACTACTACCACCCTTAGCCAGGGGGGCTGGATGCCTACCACTACTACCACCCCAACCCAGGGGGCTGGATGCCTACCACTACTACCACCCTTAGCCAGGGGGCAGGATGCCCACCACTACTACCACCCTCACCCACGGGGGCAGGATGCCTACCACTACTACCACCCTTAGCCAGGGGGCAGGATGCCCACCACTACTACCACCCTTAGCCAGGGGGCAGGATGCCCACCACTACTACCACCCTCACCCACGGGGGGCAGGATGCCCACCACTACTACCACCCTCACCCAGGGGGGCAGGATGCCTACCACTACTACCACCCTCACCCAGGGGGGCTGGATGCCTACCACTACTACCACCCCCACTCATAGGATGGACAATGCATGACACAACAAGCACACCACAACCTAGGGAATGCAAGATTAAGACATCCCCCCACCACCATGACAAGCGTGTGTAGGCTGTGTCAAATGCCTACAACACCGAACATGACTTTCAACATACAATGTGACCCCCTAGCACATGTGCCACACATATATGTGTGTGGCACCCACAATGCAAGCAGCCCATGACCATTGTGGCAATGGGGCCTAAACCCCCATCATCACAGTGACCAAAAGGTAAGTGTGGGGTCCATAGCTGAAGCACATTTTGACCATTGTGGCAATGGGGTCTAAACCCCCATCATCACAGTGACCAAAAGGCAAGTGTGGGGTCCATAGCTGAAGCACATTTTGACCATTGTGGCAATGGGGTCTACACCCTCATCATCACAGTGACCAAAAGGTAATTGTTGACAAAGAAAGAGCTGCAACTGCCAAACTGCATGGATCATTCCTGCTCACAGAACCAAAAACTCATCTGTGGCAAAGTAGTGTATGTGTCCCATTGCAACATAAATTGGGGGAGCCAAATACTGCAGTGCAAATGTAACATTCCTTTGGCCATGTGCAGACAAACAACACCCATGGGGGCTGAGACCGTCAACAGTCATCAATGACACAATGACAGAAGTGACCATCAGAATGCAGAACCACATATTTGCACCAATGGGCACACAAATGCAGATACCCTGTGGAGACAGCAGATGTGAGGTGAACAGATACCATACCATGGCAGCAATGGGACACACAAACCATGATCACTGTGCTGACCGATGACCTAGGAGTCCCAGGGACAGCAGGGGAAACACACCAAACAACATACAGCCAATGGCACACCCAAGATATGCCAATGCAGTGGTGCAGATGCACAAACACAAACAGGCAGACCAACACTGTCATCATACACAGCAGGTGAGGGGTGGGGGTGCCAGTGTCCCCAGGCAACCACACAACACATGAGGAGAGCTGAATACCAATCATACAGATGTGCATACACTGCCACACTAAGGTAACTCATGGATCCAAATCCCCTATGTGGGCAAGCAGGCATTGTCAGGTGAGAGGGAGCACAAAACACACATGTCACACAGGCACGTAGGAACAACAACTGACACAGCAAGTCACAGACACACCACAGCACCACCCCCAGGGCCCCCACAATGTGGTGACCCTGGGCTGAATAAAAATACCACTGTGATGACAAAGCTAAATGTCGTTCACACTATGAACCACAGTCAGGTGTCCTGAGCAACAAACTACCATCACACCTACACAAGCACAAATCAATCAGCATGGCCAGTAAGCCAAGGCCAACATGGAGGCAGGGGCCTAGCCGGGCAACAACTCTCATCTGCACACACTCAACACCACACCCCTCGACCTCCAACAATGTGCAGCAGTGAAGTACACATGCACTGGTGACATTGCACATGCACCCATGACTATTCCAGGGTGGTGGGTGGGAACCAAGGTGTAGAAACACATCACACATGGACACTCAACAAGACTCCTGAATGTCTGACACACTGCACACTACGCTGTACATGGACATGACGGCAATACCACACCGACCAATGGGATCCCAGCCACAGTCACACACCAATGAAGAAGCCAAGGTCACCCACAAAGAACACACATAGACAACTTCCAACATTGCAGCTCTGACCCTGAGGAGTGGCAGCAGTCACACACACAACATGTCACAATCACTGAAAGATAACACAAACTGGAAATCACATGACAGGGGCAAACAACAAGTGCCAAGGGGAAACCTGACTGTGACCCATCTGCGTCTGCACACAAACTCAGCCCTGACAGCAAACACACCTATGGGTGACACCCTGATGACCAGTAATGTGCCATGCACCCACATCACAGAGAACACAGGGAGAAGACTTTGGGGGAACATAGCTCAAGTCAGCAAGCATCACAAACAGGTACAACACTAGGGATCACAGCATGCGCAGATGAATGGAAGTGAACACACAGACATGCACATACAACACACACCTTGGGTGCAGGCAATGTCACACGTGTACACACTGCCATGAGGGGACTCCACTCCTGTGTGAGGAAAGCTGTGCCATATGTTGCCTCAGTAGGGCCCCATCATGTCAGCTGAGCACTTGGTCACACAATCAACAATTAGCACCAAATGAGGGCTCCCATCACATCAGCCTGGTCATGGATGTGCCAACGGAATCATCAGCACAGATCCAACACACTTGTATAGCAATGTTGCACTGACTACACGGATGAGTCCCTCCCCATTGATGCCCAAACCTGCATGTCCACTGGAGATGGCAACACGGTCAGGGAAGTAGACAAATGCAACGATGGCAGGCACAACAGATGTGCAGGGGTGGAAGCCACAGATATGAAATTGCCAATGTAAGTAGGAAACCCATTGCCAAATACTGAACACATGACACCCTCAGATGCTGCTATTGATGACATGGATACACCACATGATAGGACACATTCCCCCTGGACCACATGGGTTCCTGCACAGTAACACTTCATAATCATGAGACCAGATATCACCATCACTGCAGCAAGGGCATGGTTAGCTGCACCAACAACATGTACATCTGAAGCATGAGCACTAGAGAAAAGAAAGTTGCTTTATTCAGCATATGTGTTGAGGCCAAACGAAGTCCTGAAAAAGAGCAAAGGCCAATGGCCAGTCCATTGTCAAAGTTCAAACAGGGTGACACTGGCAGATGTCACCCTACGCATGCCTGCACAATACCAGGGACAATCCACTAGGAGGGGCAACCGGGGGGCAGGCCAGGCACCGCAGGGACAGGATCAGGGCTCACCAGGGGGAGTCAGGGAAGGGGTGGTGGGTGCAGGAGAGCCACTGACAACTGCAGTGGAGGTGTCTGACATGGTGTGTGCCGGCACAACTGGGGGGCATGACACAGATGTCGTGGGTGCCGGCACAACTGCAGTGGACCCTGCAGATGGGGTGGACAGGTCCGCCACTGCAGTGCCCAAGTCAGACAGGGCGGTAGTGGACTCCACTGCAGTGCCTACCTCCAGGGGAGGAGAATGGGGAACAGGCAAGGTGGGTTGGACAGAGGGGGGACACCCTCACCACATCAGTGGCACAGACAAGCGCAGCGGGGGTGTGGTGCTGGGAGAGCAAGTGGCAGGGGGAGAAGGCCGGAGCATCTTGGGGATGGTATATCTGTGGGTGGGGGAACCTGGGGCAGGGTGTGGTGGGGGCACCTGTGCAGTGGGGGCCTGAGGGATGGAGGACGGAGACCTTGTGCCTGAGCTGCAGGGTGGTGGCGGGGTCTTGCTCTTAGCACTCCGGGGGACTTGCGGGTGGGGGCCTCAGTCCGTCTGCGCCTGGGGGAGGGTGTCCGGGGGCGAGGGGCACTCTGCTCCGTGTGGGTGGGCTTCCTCTTCCCCGGGATGCTGGAGCAGCTTCATCGGTGGGGAAGAGGCCGAGGTCACAGAGGAAGAGCTGCTGTGACTTTGGGGTTGCAGGTGAGGCAAGGGAGGGTGCTTTGGAGGGAGAGGGAACTGAGGACTGCGCAGTGCATGTGGATGCGTGTGTGTGTTCCAGGGCCCCATCCCCTGTGAGTCTGGCTTCAGTCCCCTGAATGTGCGTGCGTGTGCGTTTTGTCATTGGCGTGTGTGTCAGTGTGCTGGATGTGTGTGTGCTGGTGTGTGCCTGTGCCAGTGTGTGTGTGCCTGGGATGGGTAAGGTGCTGGGGAGTGTGGATGGAGCAGAGGCAGGAGGGGTGAGGGACCGTTTGAGGAGGGACACTGCTGCCGTCAGGGAGGAGTCCATGGACCTATTGCCCCTCTGTAGGTCAGACATGCCCGATGAGATGCCCTCCATGAACGACACCAGCTGAGTCAACAGCGCGGTGTGCGCATGGAGGACACTCAGCATGGCTGTCTGCCCTACATGGAGCTGGCGAAGGAGGTACACAGACTCCTCACTCAGGGCAGCAGGGGACACAGGGGCAGGGGGTGCGGTGCCTGGCCCAAAGGAGACACGCTCCCGGACATGGGAGCCTCCACGGACCTGGGGAATGGGAGCCGATGGGAGGGCGGTGGTGGTGCTGGTGGTGGCGGGGACAGCAACACTAGCTGGGGTGTGGTGGCTGCTGACACCCGCCTCCACAAGGGAGTCATCCTCCGAGTTGCTCTGGTCCTCAGCTGAGGTGGATGCTGCTGAGGACTCCTCGGTGTGGCTCCCCTCGCCCTCCGTGCCACTGGGTCCCTCCGACCACTCCTCGGCTGCTGACCCAGTCTGGCTCTCTGGCTCCTCCTGGTCCGTGGAGCTGTCCCCTTCCGTGGCCGTGGATGTATCTGCAAACAATGGGGAAACAGACAGACATCAGTCACCTGCACCAAACGCACACACCACTGTGAGCACAGCACATTACAGAGCAAGCCCTGGCATCATTAGTTGTACATTGCTAAAAGTGCCCTAATTGAACAGGAGAAGTCAATTGTCAGTCTGATGCCAAGCATGGCACTCACATCCCACATGGCCTTGCACCCATCTGTCTGGTGTCTGTTGGATTGCAACACCCCAGTGTTGACACATGCACCAAGTACACAGTAGTTGGACAGTGCAGAGGACACGGTGTGGACACATCACAGCTCTTGCCACTGAGTCAGTACAGGTTCACGGATGTAAGGGATGCCCAGAGTCAAATAGGAAATGCATGTGATGCATTCCAGCGACAGACACCATGATGCACCCATGTCCTGATAGCCAGCGCCACTATGGTGTGCATGTAGCACATGTCACTCCCCTGCAGGATCACCAATCAGTAGACACATGCCATGGCGGAGGCATGACTGCAAAGTCATACATCACTGTCTCAGTGATGTATGACTTTGCAGCCAGACAACAACACTCTGCACTGTGTCACAATAGTAGGTCATGGGGAATGCAAGTCCTGGAGCTGCACAAGTGCACATGTACATCCCCCCCACAACACATCCTCTTAACCCTCATCTGTCCAGGTCATACCTATTGGACATATGGGAGACCTGTGACACTACCCTCTGAACCTGAGCCCCTCACACTCTGCTGTGCATGGGGAACAGCTGCCTGAACTTCACATTTACATGCCCCAGTCTGCATGGGCAGCTGATCAGACACCTATGTGTCACACAAGCATCGTCTCCTATGGTCACATCTCCAGTGGCATGCTGAGCCCCTACCAAGAAACTCCACAGCAGTCCTGGCGACTAATCCACAGCACACTGACACAGAGGCAGACACCTGAGGGGTCAAATCACTGTGCACAATGTGTCCTCTGATACACGGGAGTGGGAGTACAGAGTGTATTGTATGGCCTGGAGTAGGCATGACTGTCCAGCCCCACATGAATGAGGGATGAGCCCTGGACTGTAGGCAGCTGGCTAAGTATGTGTGACACACGTCATATACATACTCCTGGGGCCCAAACATTGTTCCCACCCGCAGCATGGGTGTGTGCCAGGTACCCCAGCCACATGTGGTGGATCAGCTCAGCAATTGGACCACAGATCAAAGTAACACGCTGAATACATGTCAGAATACAGGCATTGTGTAAGCAATGGACCCACCCATGATGCCCACCACAGAGTCAGGGAAACAGATGCTGTCTCCCACCTTGAGTCAAGCAAACTGCAAGGACACAGTCCTAAGTGACAGAATTCCCTGCATGTAAGGGCCACACCTGGGTATCAGATGAGGAGTGGGCAGTGCACAATAGAGGGACATGGCTCCTGGACAACATGACTGCTGTACTGTGGCAGTTCAACCTGGCCCGAGGAGGGCACATAACATGTTAGACAGAGTACACAGTGCAGTCTTTGACTCACCCCCTCCTTGCTGCTCTCTGGCCTTCAGCTGCCCATCCAGGTCTGGAAAGACCACCGCCAGGATCCTGAGCATGTGGGGGTCAGGGTCCGTGTTCCGCCCCTCCTGCGAGGAGGCGACAGCTTCAGCTGGACCCGTGCAATCCTCCGGGTCCAGCCCCGAAGGTCCTGCCACCTCTTTTGGCAGTTGCGGATCCGGCGCTTGTAGACCCCCACGGACCGGACAGCCCGGACGATGTCCTTCCATATCTCATGCTTCCGATGGGCAGAAGCCTGTCAGGATGACAAAGTGATAAGGCCATTACTACACATGCAACATATCCGTGCATGACACAGTTGCATATACATGTCGCAATCACAGGGGCACATGGTGTACCCAGGCAGTGCACGGCTGCCCATGGACAGTTTTCCAGAAGTCACTACATGGTATCATAGCATGGGGAGTAAAACCCTGTTCAGAAGCACTGTCACTGCACCATACCTGTCCAGTGCAAGTCACTACACACTATGGGGGGTGACAACTACTCAGTGAGCCTGCTAGCCAGTGGTGTGCTGACTCTCAGCCTTGCTAGTCAGACAAAATGCACATTCAGAAAGGCAGTGCACAGAACACTCACCTGCTCCCCTGGTGTCCCATACAGCTTGCTGTACTGTGGAAGTAGGCTGTCCAGCAGGGCCTGGTTCTCTTCAAGGCTGAAGGCTGGGGCTCTCTCCACAGTACGTGCCATTGCAGGGTCCAGAGGGGCAGAGACAGCAGCAGTGCAGTGGCAGATGTCGTCCTGGAGCATGTAGTGCAGGCAAGTGGGCTCTCAGGGGAACATGCAGCAATATATATGTGCTGGAGAGGCAGATACTGTCCCTTGTGTCCAAAGTGATAGGTCCAAGTCGTTTGCATCTTCTGAATCTGGCCAATCCATGGAATAGCAGCACCAAAACACGCCCACAGCATCCTTCAAAATTTCAACTTCATGACATACATGATTTTGCAACATTGTTGTGGGTGACCAACTGATTTTCCAGCAACCGACTCGTTCGAATATTCGAAAACGCGTCCGTTGCCAGGCAAGCCCATTGTCAATGGGTGCGCACCGATCGGTCCATTGAGGTACAACGCGCACAGGGGTACAACGCGTACCCGCACACATTGAATGCAATGGGCCGGCCGGAGGCACCGATCGGTCCATTGCAGTACAACGCGCACAGGGGTACAACGCGTACCCGCACACATTGAATGCAATGGGCCGGCCGGAGGCACCGATCGGTCCATTGCAGTACAACGCGCACAGGGGTACAACGCGTACCCGCACACATTGAATGCAATGGGCCGGCCGGAGGCACCGATCGGTCCATTGCAGTACAACGCGCACAGGGGTACAACGCGCACCCGCACACATTGAATGCAATGGGCCGGCCGGAGGCACCGATCGGTCCATTGCAGTACAACGCGCACAGGGGTACAACGCTGCACTCGCACACATTGAATGCAATGGGCCGGCCGGAGGCACCGATCGGTCCATTGCAGTACAACGCGCACAGGGGTACAACGCGTACCCGCACACATTGAATGCAATGGGCCGGCCGGAGGCACCGATCGGTCCATTGCAGTACAACGCGCACAGGGGTACAACGCTGCACCGCACACATTGAATGCAATGGGCCGGCCGGAGGCACCGATCGGTCCATTGCAGTACAACGCGCACAGGGGTACAACGCGTACCCGCACACATTGAATGCAATGGGCCGGCCGGAGGCACCGATCGGTCCATTGCAGTACAACGCGCACAGGGGTACAACGCGTACCCGCACACATTGAATGCAATGGGCCGGCCGGAGGCACCGATCGGTCCATTGCAGTACAACGCGCACAGGGGTACAACGCGTACCCGCACACATTGAAAGCAATGGGCCGGCCGGAGGCACCGATCGGTCCATTGCAGTACAACGCGCACAGGGGTACAACGCGTACCCGCACACATTGAAAGCAATGGGCCGGCCGGAGGCACCGATCGGTCCATTGCTGTTCAACGCATCACTGTACATGTGACTGGCATATGTCAGCATGCCTGTCTCAGATGGACATATGCCAGCCACAGATAGCTCCCAGGGAGTGAGGGGCACACCTACATCACGACAGCCTGTCCAAACCTTATCATAAGGCATGTAAGGCTGCATTTCCTATTGTGTGTATGTTGGTGTACATGTTGTCCTGTGGGTGTCACCTGTGGGCAGCCACCCCCAGGCTGTGCACGTGTTAATGGGGACAGGATCCTGGGTGTTACGTGTACGTGACCACTGTGATGTGCAACTGTTCATATCTGTGCATGTGCCATGGTCACATTTCACAGTGGTGTTTGTGTATGTCATGTCACATACCCCGTGAGTCCCATGTGGGACGGTATGTTTGAGCCAGGGTGTCCCAGTGGCACAATAGTGATGGCCCTCCACAGTCTTTGTGCATGTAGTGTTTACAATGTCTCTGATTTCATGTGCACAATGGGAGACAGTCTCCACATCCACGTTGTGTGTGCATGGACTCTGATGTTGTGCGTGTGTGTCACAGACGTCCATGGCTCTCCTGCCATGGCAAGTGTGGCCACTACCTGTGGGGGTCATGTTTGTTTTGTTGTGGTGTACACATGATACTCCAGGTGATGCCAGTGTCCATGTGGCATTACAGGGTCCCTGGGAATGTGCCTGTCGTTGAGCTGTGGTGCCTGGGGCACATCTGTCCTCACATGTCACTGGGGGGTGACTGTGACACAGCATCATGATATCCAATGGGCCAACCTGGGACAAATTGATGCCACCTGTAGGACCGTGTTGACAGATGTTGGCCATGTATGTACCATACATGTCGTTCCGGTACTGCACACTTCATGTAGTTGTGCCTCATGATGATGTATGTTGGGATCTTGAGTGTGTTCAATGCCGCATATGTGGGGTGACTGACGATCTTGCTTACTTCTCCTCTGCACTGCAGGGCTCCTGCTGTCCATCGGCCATTCCCAGACCTGGCAACGATGGTGGAACGGGACAGCATCCGACGGTACCGCTTCACCAGGCAGCTGATTGAGGATTTTGCAGTGCAGTTGTCCCCACATTTGCAGCCTGGCCGGCCGTATCCTACAGCGCTGACCCCCAAGGTGAAGGTGATGGCAGCCCTACACTTCTTTGCCACCGGTACCTTCCAACATACTGTGGCGTCTGCTGGTGGGATGTCACAGACCATGTTCAGCCGTGTGCTCCGCGATTTCTTGGCGGCAATGTTGCTCTTCCTGAACCGGTACATCTATTTCCCTAGACTGCGACGACTCACTGACGTGAAGAGTGACTTTTATGCCCTGGGGAGGATGCCGCATGTCATTGGCTCCATTGATGGGACACATGTGGCTTTGGTACCACCACAGGCCCAGGAGCAGGCCTACAGGAACCGCAAGCACTACCACTCGGTCAATGCACTGGTGGTGTGTCTTGCAGACATGACCATCACACACGTGTGTGCCCGTTTCCCTGGTTCAGCACACGATGCCTTTGTGATGAGGAGTAGTCGCATCCCCAGGTTGATGGCACAGATGCAGAACCAGCGTGCCTGGCTTGTCGGTGTGTACTGACTTTGTGCCATTGTGTGTGATCTGATCTGTAGTATTCCGCCCACTTTTCCAAGTCAGCTGATGTGCACTTGTCTGTCCGTAGGTGACTCGGGATACCCCAACATGCCGTGGTTGCTGACACCCCTCAGGAACCCTGTGACACCTGCCCAGATGCGCTACAATGAGGCACATGGTCGGACCAGGAGAGTGATTGAGCGGACCTTTGGTCTCCTGAAGAGCCGCTTCCGCTGCCTGGACAAGACCGGAGGGTCCCTCCCATATGCCCCTGCGAAAGTGTGCAAGATTATCATCGTCTGCTGCATGCTCCACAACCTGGCAGTGCGGAAGGAGTTGCCTCTCATCCAGGATGACGATGACCAACATCCGCCACCTGTGGAGGATCCTGGCCTGGACCACGATGCCAGTGACGATGATGATGATGATGGTGATGGTGATGTCCGCACACAGCTCATCACCAACTTCTTTAGCTGAATGTGAGTATCCTGAGGTGTCATGTCAATGATGTGAGTTGGCATGATGTGTGGGTGGTGCTCTGGTGCTGTTGGAGTGTGTCCATGGGCTACTTGACTGGATGTGTGTTGCGATGTGTGGTGACAGGTGGGCTGTACTCCCCAACAGTGTTGACATGCTAACTTGGTTCTGGGTGGGTATCTTGTAACATGTATTGTGCATGAGTTTTGCTGTTCTGTCCTGTACTCCATTGCTTTTGACTGTGTGTCATTTCTGTCCTTCACAGGGTACTTTCAGATTCGTTTGGTCAACTGTGTCCACCGACAACGTGATTGCACATCCAGGCTGGTAGCTGTTGTGTCCCTACAGGTGATGTGCGCCACACCCATGGACTTCCTTCTGTCTACAGTTGTTGACTGTGTGCCCGCTACCAGGTGGGGTTACCTTGCATCTGTAGTGGTTACGGCATGTTGCTACTGTGTAATAAACCTGTGCTTCACTTAGTGATGTGCGTTGTCTGTGGTCACACATTTGACTGCCATTTGCTTACTGCACCTGTGGGCTACTTGACTACAACTGGGAATGGGTGTGGTGTCTGTGCATTGCACCGTCTTCCCTGGCAACATCAGTGTAGGCAATGAGTCAGATGGCCTAGGTGTGTATGTGTTGTGTAGCCCTGGTGGTGTGTCTCCCTCATATGTGTCACGTTGCCTGTACTCACATGCCTGTGTTGTCCTTGCTGTTGCAGTTCGCATACACAGTGTAATTTTGTTGTTCATCATCCCCATAACAGTACCCACGTTGGAATCACGACAGAGGCAAGTATGGTGTATTATTGTGTTTATTGTGATACATCTGTGATAATAGTGCATAGGATGGATTGTGCTGTACATGAATCTTGCAATCCCAAGTTCCTAGATGAATAGAAAGTCCAGGTAGACAGGATCCCCAGTATCGGGGCCACAGTTGTCTGACACATTGTTCCAACTTGTACTCCCCATGCAATGTGTGGGAGTAGTGTTGCCATCAACAGGGTGAACAGTCTGTGCACAAAGGCGAAAATCCAGAACAGGTTCAGGCTTCCTGGGAGTTGCGCTTGGCCATCAGCCTCTCACTTTCCCCTCCTCGGACGACCCCTCTTCTTGGGGGGGGCCCTCAAGTGCAGGCTGCTGCGGTGCAGGGGACTCTCCGCCAGAGTCCTCCTCCCTCCCTGTGGCAGTTGCAGTTTGTTCGGTACCAGATGTTGTTGGCACACAGGGAGGTGTGGACTGGTTGCTGTTCATCTGGCGGAGGCATTGTAAAATGTCCCTGTGCACCGCCGTCATCTCATGTAGTACATCCCACTTGGACTCCACGCGGGTCATGTGGGAGTCCACACGTGACATGTGGGAGTCCACACGTGACATGTGTGACTCCACATGGGACATGTGGGAGTCCAAGCGGGCATGATGGGCAGCCTGCTGCTGTTTGATGTCTCTGAGGAGCCCCACTACCTGGCTGAGCTCTCCGGTGCTGGACTGGTACGCATCAGCTATGCGTACCAGTTGTGGGTCTTCATGCACACCAGCAACGTCTGCAAGCAGCGACCTCTGTCTCCCACCCCTCCCACCACCCCTGCTGACATGTGCAGTGTGTGCAGTTGCACGCACAGATAACCCTGGTCCACCTTGGGGGTTGGTGGTGGTGGTGGTGTCCATGGCCCCAGGTTGGTCCAGGGTCACTGCGCTGGTGTTGTTCCTTATTCTGTCCATGTCGGCAGGGATGGTATTCGTGGTGACAGTCGTTGGAGGGGTGGGTGCAGGGGGTGCAGCTGGTGGACCTGCTGGTGCTGCAGCTGGTGGTCCTGCTGGTGCAGCATGTTGACTTGCACCGGATGTGCCAGGTTGTTCTTCATCGTCCGAGGAGGACAGAGGCTGTACGACGCCAGTGAGCTCGGCATCCTCTTGAGCCTGGGACTGGGACTCCTCAGCGTCTGCTGCTGTGTCCCTATCATCACCTGTTTTTGGGAGACACAAACAATGTATGTCATGTTTCTGCAGGCATCAGTGGTTGACACACCTGACAGTTGTGACTGTGCCTCGGGGTGCGGGCCTGTACATTGTATTGTCCTAAGTCGTCACAGTCAGGGGTTGATATTGGTGTGGCACATTGTCCTGCATTATTTGGGCATTTCTATGTATTCTCTGGGGTGTGAACATGGTCTGCATTGATTGTGTTTGGTTGACAGCCAGACCTCCTTCCCACCCACCCACCCACCCAGTCAGTTATCCCACCATGGAACGTGCTTGCATTGCAGGGAGTGTAAGTTGTCTCTCAGGATGTCAGTCAGAGGTGTCCTGCTGTTTGTTGGTGCACAGTTGGCAGCAGGGCCTTGTGCTCCCCGCAGCAGTAGCCAGTGTCAGCCATCTTGTGAGTCCTTCTCCACTCCCTGTGATGTGAGCATGGTTCAGGGTGGTGTTGATGGGCCAGTTGTGAGGCTGAGCAATGTCTGTGACTACGACTCCCATCATGCTATTGCCTCCACCCCCTTCCCAGCATGCCCATGCTTCCTTCCTTTTGACTCTGCTTCCCTGTGGGGTGGGCTGGCTGTGCTGACAGGATGGCTGGGAGTGTTGTCCTGGCAGTTGTTTGGCTAAGAGTCCCAAGAGTGTCCCTGTGCTTCACACAACATAACCCAGGGTGGTGGTGCTTTGTGGGATCTTGTGTTAGGATGGAGGGCATTGCATTCTACCAGGTGGGTACTGTGGAGTTTGTGTTGGGGGGGGGTGTGAGGGGAGGTGCTGGTGACTATGGTCAGTGCTGCAAGTCCCCCTTCCCACCCAGCCAGCCGGATATCCCACCATGGAACGTGCTTGCATTGCAGGGAGTGTAAGTTGTCTCTCAGGATGTCAGTCAGTGGTGTCCTGCTGTTTGTTGGTGCACAGTTGGCAGCAGGGCCTTGTGCTCCCCACAGCAGTAGCCAGTGTCAGCCATCTTGTGAGTCCTTCTCCACTCCCTGTGATGTGAGCATGGTTCAGGGTGGTGTTGATGGGCCAGTTGTGAGGCTGAGCAATGTCTGTGACTACGACTCCCATCATGCTATTGCCTCCACCCCCTTCCCAGCATGCCCATGCTTCCTTCCTTTTGACTCTGCTTCCCTGTGGGGTGGGCTGGCTGTGCTGACAGGATGGCTGGGAGTGTTGTCCTGGCAGTTGTTTGGCTAAGAGTCCCAAGAGTGTCCCTGTGCTTCACACAACATAACCCAGGGTGGTGGTGCTTTGTGGGATCTTGTGTTAGGATGGAGGGCATTGCATTCTACCAGGTGGGTACTGTGGAGTTTGTGTTGGGGGGGGTGTGAGGGGAGGTGCTGGTGACTATGGTCAGTGCTGCAAGTCCCCCTTCCCACCCAGCCAGCCGGATATCCCACCATGGAACGTGCTTGCATTGCAGGGAGTGTAAGTTGTCTCTCAGGATGTCAGTCAGTGGTGTCCTGCTGTTTGTTGGTGCACAGTTGGCAGCAGGGCCTTGTGCTCCCCACAGCAGTAGCCAGTGTCAGCCATCTTGTGAGTCCTTCTCCACTCCCTGTGATGTGAGCATGGTTCAGGGTGGTGTTGATGGGACAGTTGTGAGGCTGAGCAATGTCTGTGACTACGACTCCCATCATGCTATTGCCTCCACCCCCTTCCCAGCATGCCCATGCTTCCTTCCTTTTGACTCTGCTTCCCTGTGGGGTGGGCTGGCTGTGCTGACAGGATGGCTGGGAGTGTTGTCCTGGCAGTTGTTTGGCTAAGAGTCCCAAGAGTGTCCCTGTGCTTCACACAACATAACCCAGGGTGGTGGTGCTTTGTGGGATCTTGTGTTAGGATGGAGGGCATTGCATTCTACCAGGTGGGTACTGTGGAGTTTGTGTTGGGGGGGTGTGAGGGGAGGTGCTGGTGACTATGGTCAGTGCTGCAAGTCCCCCTTCCCACCCAGCCAGCCAGCCAGATATCCCACCATGGAACGTGCTTGCATTGCAGGGAGTGTAAGTTGTCTCTCAGGATGTCAGTCAGTGGTGTCCTGCTGTTTGTTGGTGCACAGTTGGCAGCAGAGCCTTGTGCTCCCCACAGCAGTAGCCAGTGTCAGCCATCTTGTGAGTCCTTCTCCACTCCCTGTGATGTGAGCATGGTTCAGGGTGGTGTTGATGGGACAGTTGTGGGGGGGGGCAATATGTGTGAGTGCGACTCCCATGATGCTATTGGCTACACTGACTTGGCCAGCATACACAGAATTCCTTCCTTTGAGTGGTCTTCACTGTGTGTTGGTGTTGTTGTGGTGGCTACATGTGTGGATGTGTGTGTTAGTTCTATTTGTGCCACTGCCTAGCTGTAGTTGTGGTTGTGTTTGTACATGTGTTGGCACAGTTGGATGTGACTTTTTTGATGGCATGTGTTGTGTTTATCTGACTGACATACACATTTTGGGATGATTCTGTTCTAGTTGCTGTGTAATTGCTATGAGTGCATGGTTTGACTCTCCCCTTGACAGTGATGTGTGTGTTTTGTGGCAGTTTATTGTGTACATTTGTTGTGTACTCACCAGGCTCTGGGATGTCCTCTAGTCCATATACGCTCACTGGCGGAAGGATGGCCCGCACCTTCTCCTCCCAGGGCCTGAGGTATACTGGCTTGGCAGGAGGGCCACTGCCGGTGTATTGGCTCAGGTGGTAGTCTTTCTTGAGCAGCTCCCGGACCCTCCTGCGCACGTCATACCACCTGTTCTGGATGTCGGTCTTTGTGCGCCGACATGGTGATTGGGCGTTCACCCTGTTGATGATCCTCTCCCACATCTTGGTTTTCTGCGACATGGGGGTCTGTTGGACCAGAGTGCCAAACAGCTGTGGCTCCACCCTGAGGATCTCGTCTACCATGACTTCCAATTCACTATCTAGGAACTTGGGATTCTTCTTGGGGGGCATGGTGATGGGTGGTGATAGTGGGTGCTGTGTGTGTTGGTGTGCAGGTGAGGGTGTGTGGGTGTGTGTTGTGCTGGGTGTATGTGAGGTAGGTATTTGTTGGTGTGCTGCTGGTGTGTGGCTTGTGTGAGGGATGAGCTGTGGGTGTGTGGTTGCTTTCTCTTGGGTGCTGGCAGTGGAATGGCATTTGCAAAGGCTCATGGTAGTGATTTGTGTCCTTTATATAGGTGGAGTTGTTGGTGTGTCTTTGTTCTCTGTCCCCACCCCCCCAGTATTTATTGGCTTGGTAATTGCTTGTTTGGCCTTTTTTTGGTTGATTTTTCCTTTGTGCTGTTTGTGTATGTTGGAAACGTTCTTGTGACCGAGTCGGACCCTGCATTGGTCTCGTACGGTGTTTTCCGCTTCGCTCACGCTGTGTTTGTGCAGTTTTGTATGCTGCGTACGCGTCGGTCGCGGTGTATTGTGTTGCTTCGGCTCGGTTTTGTATGCGTGTCGGTCGTACGGCTTGTCCTCCGTCCGACTCGGTCGTGTTTTTCGCGCCTTGCATCGTACTTTGCAGGTTGGAGTTGGCGGGTACGATTCGGTCGGATTTGTTCCGGGTGCGTGTCGGTCGGTTGGATTCGCGTGTTTTTCCGGCCGGATTGCTATTTTCCGAGCGGGTCGGTCGGTCGGCTTGGTTTCCTGACGTGTCGGTCGGATTTATCGCGGCTTGCATCGTACTTGGCGTGTCGGGCGCCACTGGTACGTGTCGGTCGGTATTTTTTCCGGATCCGAGTCGGTCGGTGCTTTTTCCGGCCCGAATCGGAATCGACCCCTAAGTGTCCACAGGAACCACTGTTTTTTGTTTAAATTATTATAATATCCCTCTTTTCTTTTCATAGAATCGTCTTGTTCGTCTGCATAATATAACATCCCTTCTGCTCTTGAAAATTAAGTCTTTTGAAAAGAAATATTTCAGTTCCAAATTGTCTTCTGATCTTAATACTTTGCTTCAAGCTAAAATACAATTCAACACTATTTCTACTGAGGAAGCTGTTTCTATCCTCCTTAAGTCGCATGCACGATATTATGGTGGACGGAATAAGGCTGGCAAATTATTGGCAAATTATCTTAAGGGAAGAAGGGAGAGACAAAGTATGGATTCAATTTCAACGTCCTTGGGTAAGACCACTAAAAAATGTCAGGATATTTTAGAAGAATTTGTTAAATTTTATAACACTCTTTACACCCCTGAATCAGATTATAATTCCTCAGTGATTGTAGATTATTTAGATCAGATCCCTCATCCTATTCTACCGAATCTAGATTTTGACTCTTAGAGACTGACCTTACTTCTGAAGAAATTGCTTCAGCCTTACGAGTGTTGAAGTTGAGGAAATCATCAGGCCCTGATGCCGTCACAGTAGCGTTTTATCTTCATTTCTCTAACATTCTCCTTCCTCATTTATATCGTTTGTTTCATCATTTTATAGCATCCTCTTCCCCCTCTGGTACTTTTCAAGAAGCCATAATTTGTCTTATTCTCAAGGAGGGTAAGAATCCTCATGAGTGTAAAAATTATCGGCCTATCTCTTTGTTAAATGTTGATTATAAAATGTTTGCCAATCTTTTAGCTCTTCGTCTGGAATCCTTTCTTCCTCATCTAATAGGGAGAGAACAGTCAGGATTTTTAAAGGAAGACCTACATCTGATAATGCTAGATTATTTCTTAATGTTCTCAGCAGCAAAGCTCCTTCATTTAAATCTTCCTCGCTGCTATTACGATAGATGCTGAGAAGGCATTTGACAAAATTAATTGGGAGTTTTTGTTTCATTCTTAAAAATGGCATGGATTTGGCCCAAAATTTATTGCTCTTATTTCTCTTTTGTATCATGCCCCTTGAGCATCCGTATTGGTAAATGGGTTGTTATCTTCATACTTACCGCTTTATAGAGGAGTAACGCAAGGCTGCCGACTTTCTCCTTTATTATTCGTTTTAGCTCTTGATCCATTTCTCTCTCGGATTCATCTTAATTCTTCCATTTTTGGTTTTCCTTATGGTGATTGTCATCTGAAATTTGCTGCTTATGGAGATGACATTCTTCTATTTATCTCTTCTCCTGAAAAATCCTTGCCTCCTCTTTTATATGAAATTTCCCTGTTTTAGAATATTTAGGGAAATAAAATTTATAAGGAACAAACGGAGGTTCTTCCACTTAACAAATATACTTTAAGTCACTCTTATTCTATTACTGGTTATCACTGGTCAACATCAAAAAGCAAATACTTAGATGTTTGGTTTACAAATTATTCGATTTTAGATACTGTTAAAATTAATTTTAAAGAAATAAGTCTCAAGATTGTTAATATTCTTTCCTCTTGGAATCCTTTATTTTTATCTTGGTGGGGTCGTTTGGATTCTTTTAAAATGATGATTTCCCTTTATTTTTATACCTCCTTTCTATGTTGCCTGTTCAAATTCCCAAGAAAATTAATTCATTGCTTCTTAAATTTCTTTGGAAGGATAAAAGGCCCAGATTAGCTCTCCAGTTAAGTTTCCACATTTTTATGGATATCACAGAACTTTTACTTTACATCAAGCAGCCCTCTGGACTCAAGATTTGTCTTCGTCCCTCTCTCCAGTAGCGGCTCGTGGAGGGAGTGCTGCGGGGCTGCGGGGCGGCGGGGTGGGGGAGGAGCAGGGTGGGGGGTAGTAAACTACAGCATACGGCCGAACAGAGGTAAGTAAACAAATAAATAAATAAAACGAATTTCGTTGCGCACGCTGCATCGCATTTGGTAATGCAGCGAGCGCAATGAAATCACCATCTTAGTTTGTGAATGGATATCACCTTTCAGTAACTAACTGCTGACAGGATCATGCCCTTGGCCACCGCAGTTTGTGGGCATGCAAAGTACACAAAAATGTATATTTAAATTCTGAAGCTGTTCATTCTACTGAAAGTATTGCATGTACGTTTCTTTGTTCATTAAATATGTTTGGAAAAGTAAAAGGCTTTTGCCATATAGATTTAGGACTTGATTTTGAAATAATTGAGGATGGAAAATACACTGATTTTTGGCAGATGTAGTCAAAATAGCTTCTGCAAAAGTATTTCTGACAGGATTACAAACACCATGTTGCAGTATTGGTGAGGTAATTAATTACTCAGAAATACCCCCACCAGCAGTAGCCTGAAGATGGTGAATTTACTGCTTCCCGTGGGAATTGGTAGACTTTACATGTCTGCTATTTTGTAAATCAGATGCCTATCCCTAGAGGATGTGCTCCTAGAAAGAGTGCAAAAGACCCACCAGCTTAAAAACATACAAAAACAATCCTTATGTACTACCAAGAGCCGGGTGATGTGCAGCCACATCAATAATACAACTACAGTATTGCATCTGTTTAGAGACCAACAATTCCCCTGTCTCTCTTGGGTCGACCCAAGTGGCACTTGTCTAGCTGCCTGTAACCAGTGCACACCATGTGCTGCTCCTCTTTTGCACCTGGGTGGACCCAATGGGCATTTGTCTGGCTTTTTGTAACTAGTGCACACCATGCGCTGCTCCTTTGTTGCTGGTGGTGACTGTATTTGGCATTTAACCTGACTACCTGTAATCAGTATATGCCAAGGGTGACTCCTCTATCACTCTTGGATGAACCCTATGGTCATTCATTTTTCTGCCTTTAATGAGTGCTGCTCCTCTGTCACTCTGGGGTGAACCCAAAGGCCATCTTTCTTGTGCCTGTAACCACTGTATGGCATATGCTGCATCTTTGTTGCTCTTACACATGGACACAATAGACATTTTTCTGGCTGTCTGTAATTATTGCTCTACATATGCTGCACCTCTGCACTATGAAAGACTGTATTTTGACATATTGTATGGCTGCCTCTAACCAGTTTGCTTGTTTCACCCCTGCAAGGATCCAATTGGCATTTATTTGACTGATTGTAACCATTCCACTTCATTCCATGTGTCACTACAGGTCAACTGATGGACATATATATCCCGCTAAATGTCATGTGCTGCTTCTCTGTCACTCCTCAATGGACACAATAGGCATTTATCTGGCTGCCTGAAACCAGTGCACACCATGTGCTGCCCCTCTGTCACTCCGGGAGACTGTATTTTGCATTTATCCTGGATGTCTGTACCCAGTAGAGGCCACAGGGTATCTCCTCTGTTGCTCCTGAGTAGATTCTAGCACGCAACCATCTGACCCTGCTTTTCAGTGCCAAGTGAAGATGATAAAGGAGTGACTGTTTACAAGCTGGGCAATAAGCTCCAGCCCCAACTCCTCTTTCGTCCTGACACCTGTCACCTCTTACTCCCATGCTGTCTTTTCACTTAAGCTGACATGCACCTCCTACAGGCAATATTAGATGTCACTTTAGCCGACTACTGTGTCTACCTAGTAATTCAATACTTCCCTGGTTCAACTGCCGATCATCTACCGTGGGGTCTCTGCCTCACTTAACTATACCTCATGGTATCTCCTGATGGATTTGCACTGCTTCTGGTGATTGGATTCTGTCATTCCTGGGTTCCCTCCATATTGTGCATCCTGGTGTCTTAGTGAAGTAATCAGGGGCTAGGATTCTCCTCTCCTGGGTTAACTCTATATCATACATTTTGTTGACTTATTACTGTCACTATGGACTGGATTGTGTCCCTTCTGAGATGACAGCATAAATTATTACATTGGTACCACTGCTGCCAGAATGCTGCTACATGCTTGCATGGCAGCACACATGATCATTACATGACTGCACGCACAATCATCTGAATGACTGCCTACATGACAGATTGCATTTCCTTTTAAGGACATATGGTACGACAAATTGCATGACAGTTTGTGACAGCTTAATATAAGAAAACTGTGTGACAACTTGCATGACAAATAACTTACCATCTTTGTGACACCTGTATGCTACACAGCATGAAATTGTAACTCAATTTGGATGACAAACGTCTCTAATATTGTAAGTATCTTGGGAGTAGCATGCTACCTGTCTCTAAATAGTGGCTCAGCACCCCAGTACTTCCTCAGGCATAAAATGTATCCTATAAATGCCAGCTCAATTCAATACAAAACAGTACTATACCAAAGTTCCTTAATGGTGTCAAGGATCCCATTTAACTTAAAACACACAAAAACAATTCACTTGTGTATGTAAGGAATTGCGCAATAAATGTTCATGAAATGCATATTGCATGAAAACAGCATGACAAACTGTAACCTTATGCAAGACTAAGGGCCTTATTTAACGTTCAGCAGATGGGTGATGGAGGAAAATACTCTATTGCCCTGATGGAGTACCTGCCTGCCGAGTTTAGAAATGTCCACTGGTCCAGTGGGCATCTCTTGCATTGGGAAGAACCACTGTCATGACAGTTCTTGTAAATGCATTTAAAATTTGACTGAAGGCTCCATCAACAAGATGGAGCCAGGCAACAAACATTCAGCTTTTTTTTATTTTCAAAAACAAAATCCCATAATGTGATTTTCTTTTGAAAATAAAAAAACAATGACCACCCCCCCCCTTGCCATGGGAGATTTCTCCCATGGCTTGGGGGTAATTTACAAGTATTCACTGCCCCTTACCACCAGGTTTTACCTGGCAGTGATGGACAGAGAAAACTAGACCAAATGGCCAAATGTCAGCTGCAGAGATCGAGCAGTCTCCACCAGTGATATACTTCAGTTTCTCTTCCTCCAGGCGGGCAAAGGTTTGATGGTGAGGGTACTCCACTGTCTTTGCACTTGAGTACCCTCTTGCCAAACTGTAAATCAGGCCCTAAATCACCAACTCTCAGCTCCCACAGAGTAGACCCCTACCTATCCACAAAGCACTTCAACGTCTCTTCAAGGAAAGCAAAAGGTATATAAATACCCATATCACACCATACTATATTCAGAATCACATTTATCCTTGGAGCAAAGGACAAGGGATGCTTTAGAACTCATGCTTTCATATTTTATTGGCCATACTATTATTGAGTGGAAAAATATTCTGCCTGCCATCTGCATTTTTTACATTTCAGGGCATCCCTAGGTAAAGAGTTCTGACTGTGTTTCTAAAAGTCTATGCATTGTAATCTTGTTTTTGTAACTTTTCCATGCACAGAGGGCAAAGTGATTTTTTTCTGTTATGAGGACACATATGCACAAGAGCAATAATAACACAGCTATATTCAGATTAATCAAAAAAACAAAAAACAGTTCATTAAATACATGCAGACTTGCTGGTGTATCCCAATAACAATAACACATACAAAACAATATAGACCACATATTGAATATAATAAATGGGTATTTAAATCCAACACCAGTGAAACTTTAAAGTTTAGGTTATCCACAGGAGATCAACACCCACATGACCACCCCTGACTATACACCTAGGCAGTCTTTTTCAAGTTGTTTCATGTAAAGCTCAGAGTCTGAATGTTGCCTAGAGAAGCAAGGAAAAATGAACCTTCTGGCAAATGTATGCATGCTACTGTTGTAGTAAACAAATGTATGTAGGGTATGTTTCCTTCACCAGAACATTGCTTTTCCTTTGTTAAAGTACTTCTCCCCCTCTCTTTAAAAAATATAATTCCCTACTAAAACTTTAAAGTTAAATTGTATCGGAGTAAGATTTAAGGGGAAAGGAGAGCTTTATCTTATCTACACTTGATATAGCAAGCTCCTCAGGAACTAAAATAAAGGTTTGGAATGATGTGGAGGAGTAAGGACAGGAGGATGGCATGAGGCCAGCTTCATTAGCCTTGTCCTTCCAGAGCAGTAACCTAACAACAATTTTATTTTATACTGTGGTTTACACAGGGTGCTAGCTTACCTAGGATTTTAGGCGGGACATGATGAAGGCTCGTCCATTCGGCGATCATTTACCTTCATGAGTCTTTTAGGTGCATCAGAGGGATTTGGTATGCATACAGCTCATCATAATTGGTCTCCTAAGCCCAAGGCAAGTAGGTGAAATTTGAATCTTTGAAATTTCACATTGGTTTTTCATGTATGATCAAATGGAACTGCTGTTCCAACTGTTATTGCCATTTAGCATGCATGCAAAGCAAGATGCAATAAAAATAAATGTTGCATAATGTAGACTAATATACCAAACCCATTACTGGACCTTCTTGCTATATAGTTGGCTATTACACTGACCTACCAGCACTTTCCATTACATTACCCCAGAAACTACCACAGGGCTGCAAGACATCCATTCTCCAGAGTGATCCTTTACCCCAAACTTCTAATTTAAAGACATTAAATATTTTGAGGTCTCATTTATCATTCCTATGCCAATGACAGATCTTGTGTATGGTCCAATTGAGGAGTAAATTATCAGAACCTCCTTATGTGCTGTCAGTTTATTGAATTATGGAAGTTGCAGAGTTGCACAAACCGTATTGAGCCAAAAATCATCATTCTTTGACTTTGAAGCACCATTAAAAGTGAGAATATTGTCCTTCTCTTGACATTCTAGTCGTGCTTGGGCTTGTTCCCACCTCAGTGGCAGCACTAAATTGCTTGAAGTATTTTCTTGGGACCTTCTTTTCTATTGTGTTATATGTCTCTGCAGTAACTAAAACAATTTTTTTCAGTTTGCACATCAAAAGACCAGATACCAAAACTACGTTCTGCACAAAATGCAATAGTTCATATGATTTGGGGCTTAAATAAAGTGATCATTTTACTGTAGCAAAAAAGAAAACTACATTGGCTTCAGTAGATTCTCAAACCCAGTATGTATGCCTCTACATCATGAACAAGCAGCACTATGGGCATACACTACACAACTTCCATCATATAGTTTTCACTTATGCTCCTATTTGTACACTTTTTCATCCAAATAGAACCTGGTCAGCAAACTCAAAGGAACTCTATGAGCCTGTCTCAGGGCACACTCCCAGACACCCTTCACACCACAGGAAATGTCCTACCATTTACGCAGAAGGTAAACATGTACTTATTCCAACACCTCTCAGGCACCTCTTGTGCCTTGAGACAGACTTGGCTGTAGAGGTACATTAATGCTCTAGTTACCATAGAAGGCAAAGATGTCAATCTAATTTAACAGATATATTTGAATACGTTGTAATAGTGAGCGCTTTTCCCACAGTATCACAATCTAGATATCTGTGGAAATATTAATTATTTTTAAATATAGAATTATGTAAAATAGAAGCTTTGTCAAGATCGTTTAGGTACAGAAATACTATCATTAAAAACCAAACACAAAGGGCTGATTCACAAAGTAAACTTACACTTTTGTGTAAGTATACGATTATTTGCTATTCACAATGGTATTTTTACTAATAGTATCTTTATGACTTTGGAGTCTCTGCACACAAAAAGGCAGGGCAGTCCTATATTTTTATAAGCAGAGACTCTACAGGTGTAAAGATTCTACTAGTAAAATACCGTTGTGAATAGCAAACAGTCATAAACTTACACAAAAGTGAAAGTTTGCCTTTGTGAATCAGGCCCTAAGTAGTTTGAGGTTATTCTTACCAACCAAACTTTCAAGCAGGCACCTGTGCACATCAAGCCTCCCACTGAGGAACAGTGGATCAGTGATAAACCATTTAAAATGAAATCAAACCAGCTATTTAAGGTTTTGGTCTGCACCTTCATATATTCCCTAACACAGATAAACTAGGAACTAAGCGCTTCACCTACTTTCTTATAAATCTGTAAATAGGTAAGGATTTACTCTATATTATTAATGGAATATTCCGAATAATTGTCAGAGCTACCTCTTCCATAGTTCATAGGTTAGAAGAGGCTTAAATTCATGCACGTGTCTCATATCACTCCAATTTTCCAGGTAGACCAAAACAAAGGTGCTCATGCTCCCACACAGAGATAAATTGTTTATGTGATTGAATATTATATCTCTATACAGGTTCTTGATGGCCAACCTGTTACATTGTCCCACTGCTACAGGTCACCTGAGATCCTCCATATTTTTCATTTACCAAATGTCTCAAATTTGGCATAATTTTGAGGTCTTAAGCTTTCCCAATGTATGTGCATGTATACTTCGAAATATTGTACTTGCTGTCTACTGTATACCCGAGAGCAGTTATGATTACGGTAGCATGATTGAGTTCTTATATATGAACTTTCAACCAGTGGATGGATTCTAGACTGGGGTTTGGACACATTGAGAAACTCTGCTAAGAAATAACCAGCACTTTTTATCCATGTATATTCTAATTTCTGTTCTGTTGGACGTAGTTGAAAACATCCGTAAAGTAAAGGTCAATCTTTAACTGATCTGTCCTCAGATATGGATTTGGTTTGTATTGGTACTGAAAACGAAATTAAAGAAAAAATATGCACATCTCTCAATAAATGTTGTTGCTGTTGCCAGTGCCTTTATGATAATCTTTTCAGAAGTTTGCTGACTGTGCATAATGGATCACTCACCTGTGAATAGACTTTGCTGAAAGCATACGCCATCTGAAATTAAAGTTGCAAACAAACTACATTGTTCAACAATGGCACAAAATGGAATCACAATGAGAAAATACAGAAAACTATGGATTTTAATATGTTTTTTTATGCTTTTTAGAGGAAAAGAAACAAGAAATTTGGAGACACTGGTCACTTAAAAGTGAAACACAGGACAAACATGTGATTGATGTTGCATAAATTGACTCGGTTCTCTTCAATTTAAAAGATTATATTTTGATCTTTTGACAAGTTGGGAATACATTTCTGGAAATATATGATTGATTTTGAAGCTGGGTTCATTTTCATGACCTGTAGCGTGAAGTCTTGTATATTACCAGTTTTTGTCATAATTTGTTGACTGACAGTCCCCTTTTGTCAGATGTCACATGTTCAAAGTTGTTCCTATCATATTTTGAGATTTCACTATAAATCTGTATATATATTTATACAATCATGTTTTTGAATTTTTGAAAATGGATTTTTCTATAATCTTATTTAAATACAAATTATTGGGATTATAATTACAGTTTTGTGGACATGGTAGATTTATATATTTGGTTAACAGACCATGCATAACTAAAACAATGCACTCTTGCACACTGCAAAATGGCAACCAGGAGCAACGTGAATTGTATGATTTTGCACATACTAGCCCCTCATCGATGTTTACTTTGGCCCAGCTGCCCAATGAAATGTTTTGTTGTTAAAAGGTGATGTTTCACATGAGGTAAACTGACACTGACAAAGGCCAGGAGGCTGGATTTAATTGCCCATGAGTGCACAGTATTGTCTTTTGACAAAGTTGTAGTGTGAGAGCGAGCCCGTCCTCGTGAGCTGCAGCACCCGCTGCGTTGAGAGCAGCAGCTTCAGCAGAGAACGTAATTTAAAAGAAAATATATATATATATATATATATATATATATATATATATATTATCTACTGGCGGTCGCCAGTAGATAGTTATAGTTACAACCTATTATCCATAGGAAATCCGCGACATTC